>OZJO01022785.1:0-16851 GCA_900406225.1 Acrobeloides nanus | reverse complement strand
AAAAAAACATAAGGGGGGACCCTTATGATTTTTTGAAAAATTCTGAAAAAATCGCGAAAAAAATCACCTTGGGGGACCAAGGTAATGTGCCCTCCCCTTCCGAAATTTCTGGTCACGTCCCTGCAAGTATTCAAAAAATACCCGAAAATCCCGGACTATCATATTGTCCGTCCATCGCTATGTTAATTCTGTCTGGAACATTTTCGGTGACATGAGCATGATGTAACGCATACGCATTTTCTACAGCCGGCCATAAGTACCATTTTGATAAACGATGGAACTCGCTCTCAGACATTATCGGCATACAAAGTGCATCACACATAGAACGTAGGTCTGCATACCCAACAGGAGCTAACTGAGCAGCAGATGCAAGAGCCAAATTGCCCAATCGAGTCTCTGTGCCTAAGATATACATATGGATAAAAAAGGAGCGCATAATACCAGGTATAAAAGCTTGTGTAGGCCATCTCATGCGAGTATCATTATTGCACGCACACCTATACTCCGCCGTCAAATTTGTTCCTAAATTGTGTTTGTGTTTTTAGAAAGTTTCTATACTATACCTTTTTTCGTCCAACTTATATTTCTTGGTTTTCCCTTTGATCGGCCTCCAGGAAGCTTTCCACAGTCGGGACACCTTTGAAGCAGTTTTTCCAATTGAGAAAACTCGACAAGCACAAATCTAGGTTTATCTTCTACAATTTCTTCTTCAATGTCTTCGATATCCGACATAATACTAAGAACATGTATATTATGGAGATTTTTAAAAACAGAAGAAATATCGAGATCGAGGAAGCGTTTTCACGCTTCGAAATGTGCGCAATCGATTCTCGGCCTAGAAAAACCTAAGAATCGACGGTTTTCTCATAAAAATCCGAAATGTTTGATTTTCGCTTCATTACACCGATTTCTTCCCTGAATCAGGGTCAAGGAAGCGTTTTCATGATTTGGGAGTGCGCGCAATCGATTCTCCGCCTAGAAAAACCTAAGAATCGACGGCTTTCTCATAAAAATCTGAAATGTTTGATTTTCGCTTCAATACACCGATTCCTTCCCTGAATCAGGATCAAGGAAGCGTTTTCATGATTTGGGAGTGCGCGCAATCGATTTCCCGTCTAGAAAAACCCCTATAAAGCCGGTTTCCCGGTGGAAAATTGAACTTTTTCGATTTTCGCTTCAATACACCCACCCCATTCCCTGAATCAGGGTCAAGGAAGCGTTTTCACGCTTCGGGAATACGCGGAATCAATTTCTCGCATAAAATTACCCCAGGAAAGTCATCTTTTTGAAAAAGTTTTGAAAAAAAATTTTTTTCATGGAATCGGCTAGGAATGCCTGTCCCCCTTTAAGAACCTACCTCAAAACTACTACGCAAAAAAATCGAAAAATTTCAATCGACTCCTAAAAATTCAAAACCTTGACTAAACACGCCTATACACCACCCCAAACAACTTTACTTTTGACCATCACCCCCAAAAACTTTCCCATAATTCTCGGTGACAGCGTTCCGGACACACACACACACAACATCACCAAAATACTATAAGTGATTGAAGATCATACATATAAGTGTTAAAGGGGGAATCCAACTTAGTACCGGGTAGAAAATTTTTTTAAATTTTTTAACAAGTGAACTCCTAGGGGTAATTTTATGTGGGGAATCTTTTGTGCGCATTCCCGAACCTTGAAAAGGCTCCCTTGACCCTGATTCAGGGAAATAGATATATGTATTGAAGCGAAAATTGAAAATTTTTGAAATTTCTCCTTCAAAATCATATTTCTAGGGGTAATTTCATGCGGAGAATCGATTGCGCGCATTCCCGGAGCTTGAAAACGCTACTGACCCTGATTCATTTTTTTCAAGTTTTCAAGGTTTGGGAATGCGCGCAATCGATTTCCCGCCTAGGAAAACTTAAGAATTGACGGTTTTCTCATAAAAATCCGAAAATGTTTGATTTTCGCTTCAATAAACACACCATTTCCCCCTGAATCAGGGTCAAGGAAGCATTTTAACATTTCGGGAAGCTTCAGGTAAAAATTTTTTTGGAGAACGACCCTCAAATGAGACTCCCTTTAAAGTCTTTTTTTAGAGTAATATACTTTTTACATGCGATTTTGTTCACTTACCATCGTCCGCTTCAGCGAAATTTCCCTGCCAATCTGATAATCTTGACGACAATGGTAAATTTTAAAAGTACTATGCAAAAATCAAGATCTAAGTCTAACTTAATTGGACTTGGTCTAACCATGTACTGTCTTATTCAGAACAAAAGAATTATATGTCAAATCTGGCATTTTGAGACACATTCATTGATGACTTTTCTATACCAGTTCTGACAATCTTGAATTAAATCCTTAAATGGGGGTGCCGTTTGCGGCCCTATCTCCGAAAATTTTTTTTCTCAAATTGGCTGATTTTTGGTACTTGGGGGGGCACGAGAAATCGATTGGCGCAAGTCTCGAGTTCAGAAAAATTTTTTGTGATGCCTATCGGGGTACCTCATGTTCGAAAACCCCAAGTACCAAAAATCAGTCAATTTAGAGCCAAAATAAAAAAGTTGAAAAAAATTGATTTTTTAACATGGGGTACCCATGCTTTTCATATCACCGATAGGGGTACCTCATGCAAATTTGTTCAAAAATTCAAGTTACATGGGGTACCCCTATCGGGGGTAATGAAAAACATGGGTACCCCATGTTAAAAAATCAATTTGTTTCAACTTTTTTATTTTGACTCTAAATTGGCTGATTTTTGGCACTTGGGGGTTTTCGAAATGAGGTACCCCGATAGGAGTTCACAAAATTTTTTAGAAACTCGGGACTTGCGCCAATCGATTTCTCGAAAACCCCCAAGTATAAAAAATCAGCCAATTTGGAGGAGAAAATTTTTTCGGAGATAGGGACATTTAATAATTTGGGGGCATTTAATAATTAAATGCCGCAAACGGCATTTAATAATTTTTTAGAATTTTTGCTTTGGATACTCACTTATATTTGTTACTAGCAATGTTATTTTACGTCCTGTTTTCCTAGTACCCATAATGTTAACGATATATTGTGTCGGGATAGTTATTTTCACGATTCAAACTAAATATGGTCTGCTTAGGTATATTAATATTAGATACTAATATTTACATTAAAGGACGCCTAAAAAAATTGGCTTTTCATCATCAAGAAAAATTAATGGGATCTTTAAAAATAGCCCTAGCGATAGATCGATTGCGCACATGGCCGAAGCGTCAAAATATCATTCTGACTTGGATTCAGGAAATTTATTAGTTTTTCCTTAAAAATTTGTATTTTCGTCTCTTAAAAACATATTTAACTTTCTTGACACATGGTTATGTGTACATACCCATGTTTACATGTATTGTACAAGTACTTGTAAGATTACTTTATTTACCTTTTATCAAAATATGTAGTTTCAGTGCCTGAAACTACTCAAATACAAATTTTTAAGGAAAAACTAATAAATTTCCTGAATTTGAGTCAGAATTATATTTTGACTACAGACCCACTACTTTAGCTAGAGTATTTCTTAATCATGTTGTTTTAGTTTACGGAGCGCCAACTGAGCTTTTAACTGATAACGCGACTTATTTTACATCTGAGTTTTAACGTGATCTTTGTAACTTGTTGTACATTGAGAAAAGATACAGCACGTTGACTCCCTACTGGAGTAAAGGAAACGGATGTTGCAAAAGATCCCTTCGTACTTATCCAAATATCCTTGCCAAATACGTGTCCTCAGATCATGCTGACTTCGACTTACTGTTGCCTAGTGTGACGTTTTGTTGTAACACCAGTGTCTACTCTACCACGGGTTCTCAGAATAGGAATTGGGGCACCAAAATAGACATTGTATAGCGCTCCGTAAACTAAAACAACATTATTAAGAAATGCTCTAGCTAAACTAAATAGCGGATCTGTAGTATCACGATTCGACAATGTGCGAAATTATTTATCACATAGAAAAACCGGCACTAGTACTTTTGTCACAAGTCTTGTCATTTAACTTTTGTCACGTAATTTTTGTCACGAAAAATAGCTGTTTTTTTGTACTTGAGATTTTCAAATTTATGGTTTTTTGTATTTATATTCGTAACAAAAGTTAGGTGACAAAAGTTACGTGATAAAAGTAACGTAACAAAAGTTATAGTTTTATGATGACGTGACAAAAGTTAGCGTGACAAATTCAATTCCTGACTAAATTTATAGTGCTAAAAACCCCCCTCGTGGGTCAATTTTTGTAGATCTAAATAATTTTTTTCATGAAGATGAATGAAAAGCCATTTTGTTGAATAATCTTAAATAAAAAAATTTAAAGCTATATCGGCGTTATTTATCAAATTCTAATAGCACTAATTGCTTTTGGTATCGTAAATTTGTTGAATATCTTTGTATTAAAAATGGAATTTATTGTGACTATAAAGGCTTTAATTGTTGTGCTTCTTGGGATTATTTATTTGATGGCAAGTATACAGGTGTGTGTATTCGTGAATATTGTATGAAATTGTTCTATTTTTTCAGCTTATTATGAATGGTCAACGTGGTATAAGTGCTATCTTCCTCAGATATTCTTCAGTGATACCTTCCTCAGATATCACTGAGGAAGATTATGTCTTTGCTGCAGTAACAATTTTCTTGCACATTGCTTGTGTGATAATGATTTTGATCATTTTTATATTAGTAGTAGTTGTTATAGTTTTTGTTTGCTACTTTGGTATCGGATTTGTTAGAATTCTATTATTCTGGCGGTACGACGACAAATAATAATGATACGACAGCCTAAAATCTATTTGTTATATTGACTATCTGTAGTTATCTTTGCTTAATTTAAGTTTTAAATAAATTTGACTATATACACCAGTTACTATGTTCAGTACGACCGTAAAAGAACTACTTTGTAATTCGATCGGACGGCACATCATATAAAAGCTGACACTTATTATGTGTGTTTATGATTTTATCGATATATCGTGAGATTTGAGCACTTCAAACACATTAAAATCACTTTTTAGTCATAGAAGCATTCAGAAGTTTTTTTATGAGTTTCATGATTCATCATTTGCTTCCCACATAGATATTTCGGAGTATCGAGTTTACAACTCTGACCATGTTCCGGTAGATGTCATCTCTTGCTCTATCCATTTCTTGTTCAAATGGTGCATGGTATCGCCATTTCTGATCATGTATAAGGGTTACATTAAGAATTTCCAGTTCTTGTCTCTTTAAAATTCGTGTGTTTTCTTCACACAGGTACAAGAGCACCAATATTAGGTGAGCTTTCCTTCCACGGGTAAGTGGGTTTCTAAGGGTCTTGAAAGTCCTTGAATGGTTTCAGTGCCAATTGGTTCGAGAATGTTTAGTACATGAACTGCTTTTTCGCCATCGGAATTTTCTTCAATATATATGATCAAACTACGAATGGCTGGTGGATTATGTCTTCCATAGGCTTCTAGGCAGGGAATATTTTTTGCACATTCCCGAGCTCGGAAAATGCTTCCCTGACCCTGATTCAGGGAAAAGGGTGGGTATATTAAAACGAAAATAAAATAAAATTTGGATTTTCACCAGCAAAACCGGCTGTCTAGGGGTTTTTTAAGGCTATGAATCGATTGCGTGCATTGTCGAACCGTGGGAATACTTTCCTGCCCCTGAATGCCACCACACCTGGATCTCCCTGGGAAGAAACATTTTAAGTTACAGGCCTTCCAACTTACCACCTATATACAAGCCATATACTATTGGTTTTTTGAGCATATCTCGGTCGTTTTCAAAGCGTTTTGTCGAGAAAGTATTTTCAGATATTTATGTAGAAGCAAAAAAATGGTTGAAAAGTTGATAACCTTAAAAAATTATTAAATTTTTGATTTTGTTCCTATAATTAAAAAAAAATTCGATAAGCATTTCCAGACAGCAGCTTCTGCCATAGTTTGTCGTACGAAAGGATGCTCGGGCTCACTTCATAATTGCACAAACAAGGTAGGTCTTCACCTTACTATTATCAATAAATGGCCTTTCTCAGTCATCCGTCAAATTTTTTAATGATAATGTTTTCTTTTGGCCTATAAAGCTATTTCTCAATGATAACAATCAGTCAAATTTTTACCAATTTCGATAGATCATTATTACTGCATAATGTCTAATTCACAACCACCTCCGCCTTATGAAGAAACTATACCTTTATACAATCCACCACCGTCATACGACGAAGTGATTGTTGCGTCGGTCAGGGTTACTAATCCGAATCTAGAAAATGGTCTTTCTAATATTCAATCTAGAAATGGTATTTCTAATATTAAAAAAGGATTAAAAAACGATATCCCTATTCGAAATGCATTCATAAGAAAAGTGTTCCTAATTATCTCAGGAATGGTAAGAAGTTGAAATTAAAAAATCATGAGCAGTGTACATATGTGTTTGTGTACACATTGATTATAAAATCAGTAAATGGTACATATATTGTGTACTCAAGAAATGGTTCGTGTACATACAGTGGCGTAGCCACAGGGGGAGGGGTACCAATAGTATCGGTACCCCCTCTTACGGACCGAAGGCCCGAAAAACATAAGGGTCCCTCCTTATGTTTTTTTAGAAAAAGGTTTGATACCCCTCCCCCATCTCTTAAGAATTTCTGGCTACACCACTGCGTACATATGACATATACGACACACGTGTATTCGAGTGTACACATATGTACCTTAAAACATGTGTAAGTGTCAATGTGTCATGACAAATTTTCACACAAGAATACACATCTGTTGGTCGCATGTGTACACGTGTGTTTCAAACATAAGGCATGTATACACAACGCATGTGGTATGCAATGAACATATCATATTTATATGATAGAAGAAAAACAAAGAATTATATGGTCATTTTCGTTTTTGTAAAGATTCGTTTAGAAATACAACAACTCAAAAATTATGCTTATATATATTTTAGATGACAATATGGATCAGCATAAACAGTCTGTCATATGTAATTCCAGAATCTTCACCATTAATGATCGCTAATGGAAACCAAAATATTCTTAATGTCACTCTTTATATTAGCATGTAAGATTAAGTAAAAATAGACGATGAATTACACAAATGGAATACACCACGATTGGGGATCATACATATAAGTGTTAATATTGCTCTTTCACATGCAGTGTTACGCTGACGCTAGTCACTTTTTCAAATAGCATAAAATTTTGAGATATCATTTAATGACATGTTCGGTGACACAACAAGACGATGTCATGTTATTGTCAATGTCATGTCATTCTAAATGTCATATCAATGTCATCTCAGTCCAGTGATGTTTCGATTACTATGATTAGATTACAACGATTACGATTAGTGAAACGATCAAATATTTACCAATTAACGGGCATCAGTTGTAGGTCTTGGTAGCACAATGGTAGTACACTTGGACGGTAGCCAGGAGCCTGGTCCGAGTTCGAGTCCCGGTTGGGTCCAAAAACTTTTACCCACTTTCATATTACCATTATTGAAACGATTAATCGTTTCGATCGATTACGATTAATAAACTGATTAACCGCTTTAATCGATTACGATTAGTAAAAATATTATTATCTCGAAAATCCATGCACTCCGCTACGTGCACTAGGACGACCGTCATCCGTTCGCCTTCTTTTTGCTTGTTGTTTGTATAGAGGTTGTTAATTGGGTACTTAAAGGACCAGTCCAGTAATGTACAACTATATGAAAAAATGATATATTCGGAAAGATCATGAAAAATGAAACATTTTTTGTGTTTACGGCATATTCTGAATCGTTGTAGCTTTCGAGATAATTGCGTTTGAAATTTTGAATTTGTTAGCGAAAACATGAATCAGGATTTCGTTTCAATAACCAAAAACAATGTTCAAATTGGATAATTTTGTGTCATTTTGTTCGTCTCAATTAGATATAAAAATTGCTACAATATTCATCTTATGAAAATTAAAAAATTTATGCAAAAATCGATTTTTCCGAAAAAAATTCAAATAAGTTTGTGTATTACAACGAAGCGCTTGTAACAATTTCAAACGCAATTATCTCGCAAACTACAACGATTCAGAACATGTTGTAAAAACAACAAATGCTTCATTTTTTATCATCTTTCGTATATATCATTTTTCATATGACTGTAAATTACTGGTCCTTTAAAGTCTTTTATTTAGATTAATATACATTTCACTCGCGATTGTGTTCAATTTTTATCGTCCGCTTAAGCGAAATTTCCCTGCCAATCTGATAATTTTGATGATAATGGTAAATTTTAAAAGTTACTATGCGAAAATCAAAATCTAAGTCTAACTTAATTGGACTTGGTCTAACCATGTACTGTCTTATTCAGAACAAAAGAATCATATGTCAAATCTGGCATTTTGAGACTCACTCATTGATGACTTTTCTATACCAGTTCTGACAATCTTGAATAAAATCCTTAAACGGAGTGCCGTTTGCAACCCTATCTCCGAAAATTTTTTCAAATTGGCTGATTTTTGGTACTTAGGGGTTTTCGAGTACGAGAAATCGATTAGCGCAAGTCCCAAGTTCAAAAATTTTTATGATCCCTTATAAACATGGGGGTACCCCATGCAAATTTTTTCAAAAATTCAATTTTTAAAAAAATTCAAGTTCCGAGTTCCAAAAAAAATTTTCATGACTCCCTATCGGGGTACCCCATATTCGAAAACCCCCAAGTACTAAAAATCAGCCAATTTAGAGCCAAAATAAAGAAGTTGAAACAAATTGATTTTTTAACATGGGATATCCATGTTTTTCATGACTCCCGATAGTGGTACCCCATGTAACTTTAATTTTTGAAAAATTTGCATGGATACCCCGATAGGGGGTCACAAAAATTTTGTCGGAACTCGGGACTTTGCGCCACTCGATTTCTCGTGCCCGAAAACCCCCAAGTACCAAAAATCAGCCAATTTGGAGAAAAATTTTTTCGGAGATAGGACCGCAAACGGCACTCCCCTTTAATAATTTTTTAGAATCTTTGCTTTGGATACTCACTTATATTACTAGCGATGTTCTATGTTACTAGCGATGTTCTTTTACGTGCTGTTTTCCTAGTACCCATAATGTTAACGATATTTTGTGTCGGGATAGCTATTTTCACGATTCAAACTAAATATGGTCTGCGTAGGTATACTAATATTAGATGTATGCCTAAAAAATTGTCTTTTCATCATCAAGACAAATTAATGGGATCTTTAAAAATGACCCTAGCGATAGATCGATGACACGCATAGCCGAAGCGTCAAAATATGATTCTGACTCGGGTTTAGGGAATTTATTTCGTTTTTGATCAGGGCCCGAAAAGGTGCTAGCACCCACCAATGCTTTTGGGTGCTGGGTGATAGCACTCAGTAGGTGCTTTTGGGTGCGGGTCTAGCTAGCACCTAGATTTTCGGGCCCTGATCACGATTCAGCAATGTGCGAAATGATTTATCACATAGGAAAAACCTGGGTCAATTTTTGTAGATTTAAATAATTTTTTTCATGAAGATGAAAAGCCATTTTGTTGATCAATCTTAAATATAAAAAATTTAAAGTTATATTGGCGTTATTTGTCAAATTCTAATAGCACTAATTGCTTTTGGTATCGTAAATTTGTTGAATATCTTTTTATTAAAAATGGAATTTATTGTGACTATATATGCTTTAATTTTGCTTCTTGTTGGGATTATTTATTTGATGATAAATATACAGGTATTTATTAATAAAGACGGGAGCTCCTGCATATACATATCAAAAGTTGGGATCAACGACAGGGGATTGAACGGGAATGACATACCTATAAATCGATGTTATATACAGGCTTATGGTCAGGCTGTTAATCAACTGAGCCATTGATCCACTGTTGGAGACAGCGTTCTATATTCTTGTCCTTCTCTTGAGCAGCTCCTTTACTTATTCGTGAATTTTGTATGAAATTGTTCTATTTTTTCAGCTTATTATGAATGGTCAACGTGGTGATATCACTGAGGAAGATTATGTTTTTGCTGCAGTAACAATTTTCTTGGACATTGCTTGTGTGATAATGATTTCGATAATTTTTATATTAGTTGTAGTGGTTATATTTTTCTGTTGCTATTTTAGTGCCAAATATGATATCCGTTATAGAATTTCATTACCTAGCTTTACGACAACATGGTGTTCTGGAGTTACGACAACACGGCGTTCTGGCGGTACGACAACAAATAATGATGAGACGGCAGCTTAAAATCTATTTGTTATATTGATTATCTGTAGTTATCTTTGCTTAATTTAAGTTGCTTAAAATAAATTTGACTATCTACACCAGTTACTATGTTCAGTACGATCGTAAAAGAACTACTTCGTAATTCGATTGGACGACACATCATATGAAAGCTGGCACTTATTATATGTGTTTATGATTTTTCCGATATATCATCGCTCATGAGATTTGAGCACTTCAAACACATTAAAATCACTTTTTTTAGTCATAGAAGAATTCAGATGTTTCCATATTTAAAAAATAGTGCCCATATACCATACATGGGCAGCACCCCAGGTGCAATTTTCAAAAAAAAACCCACAACCCTCATTTGGTCTCCCTCCGATGGGATCGAAAATTAAGATTGACAAATTTAAAAAATATTCTTTTTTCCAAAAATAATATGCTGCTCCAAGTAATCTACTTTTCGAGTATTTCTTCAGTTTGTCGGCCTCCTGTCCTACATTCTCTGCCTCCCCCCCCCAACCCTCCTTTGACCCCGACCCATAATCCCCATTGAAAAACCTGGGATCTGCCTATGTACACCATCTACTACTAGTAGTTCATAAGCAGAACCAGTTCAAGTGTTTGTCTGTTTGTTGATGAAGATTTCTTTCATGAATTTCAATGATTCATCATTTGCTTCCCCATTGATATCTCGGAGTATCGAGTTTACAACTCCGACCATGAACGGTAGATATCATCTCTTGCTCTTATCCATTTCTTGTTCAAATAGTGCATGGTGATAGACGGGGTACCGCCGTTTCTGATCATGTATAATGCGGATCACATTAAGAATTTCCAGTTTTTGTCTCTTTGAAATTCTTGTGTTTTCTTCACACAGGTACAGAAGTACCAATGTTAGGTGAGCTTTACTTCCACGAGTAAGTGGGTTTCTAAGGGCCTTGAAAGTCCTTGAATGGTTTCAGTGACAATTGTTTCGAGGATGTTTATTACATGAGCTGCTTTTTCGCCATCGGTGTTTTCTTCCATCTATATGATCAAAATAAGAAAGGCTGGTGGATTATGTCTTCCATAGGCTTCTAGGCAGGGAATATTTTTTGCACATTCCCGAGCTCAGAAAATGCTTCTCTGACCCTGATTCAGGGAAAAGGGTGGGTATATTAAAACGAAAATGAACTAAAATTTGGATTTTCATCAGCAAAATCGGCTGTCTAGGGGTTTTTTAAGGCTACGAATCGATTGCGCGCATTGTCGAACCGTGGGAATACTTCCCTGCCCCTGAATCAGGGAAGGATTAGTGTACCGCATGAGCCCCAGGTTTTTTGAACCTCGCCATGAATCAGAGTTTATATTATAAGAAATAAAATTTATTTTAAAATTATATAGGTACAATAACAGATTTATGAGAGGGACCATTTTTCTTCTTCCTCGAAAATACAACTAGCCAATGTTTAGGCACCGGTTCATCCTCATTTAAAAAGCATTCTTCTTCGTCGTTCTCCGGATCATTTACACAATAGCCTTAAAAAATTTTACATATAGTCTTAAAGAAAAAAGTTTTTTCGCTCTGGAAGATCGAACCCTTGAACTTTTGAATGTAAATTGAGATGCTTCCCTGCCCCTGAATCAGGGAATGTACATGTTGCCCTGCTACTATAGTCGAAATTTTTCTTGGCTACCACGGAACTTTTTATTGAATCAGGTACTAACTAATCCTTATTTTTCCGCCATCCGACCACGCAGGGATGCATCAAAAAACTATATAAGGGTTTCTTTTTTTCAATGTACATGTTGCCTGATTCAATAAAAAGTTTCGTGATAGCCAAAAAAAATTTTAACTATAGGAATGCACAAGTTAGAAAGTGACAGTCCTTGTTTTATGAAAAATGTCGGCTACTTGGCGAAGTGGATAAGGAAGCCGACCGTCCGATCTGGCAAGTTAAGCAACTTTAGGCCCACAAGTTCGATCCCACTAGGGCAAAAATTTTGATCTACAAACAACAAACAATAGAGCAAAAAATTTGGGCTCCATTCTTTGTAAGGAGAATTTTTTTGTATATCGAAATTTTTACCCTAGTGGGATCGAACCTGCGGGTCCAACGTTGCTTAACTTGCTAGATCGGACGGACAGCTTCCTTATCCACTTCGCCAAGTAGCCGACATTTTTCGTAAAATTGAATAATTGTAAAAAATTAATTTTGAGCAAAAATCAGTATTTTCAACAAAAATTCGATTTTCATAAAAAATTCTATTTTTGAGCAAAAATTCGATTTTTACAAAATTCAAACAATGGAATTTTTAAAATTTTTGTATATAAAGTAAGTTGAATTACTTATTAATTTTGCCTGAATCAATAACGGTTTGTTTATTGAAGCGAAAATATCGAACATAAAAAATTCAAAATTTACCGACCCTTTTGGGACAAGCAATAGCTCATTGAATTCCTGAGACCACAAGAAATTCAATGGGCTATATCGCTCGTCCCAAATAGGTCGGTAAATTTTGAATTTTCTAACTTTTGATATTTTCGTTTCAATATACAAACCTGATTCAGGTAAAATTAATCAGTAATTCAACTTACTTTATATTCTGCAAACTTAAAAAGCTCATATCTCGATCAAGAAGTCGTATGGGCCGAAAATTCCAAAAAATTTTTATAGTCAAGTCGGGTATGAGAATCTTTTGAGTTCGATTTCGTCAAAATCGGCTTAGGCATAGGTTTAGGCCTAGACTTAGGCTTAAGCTTAGGCTAAGGCATAGGCTTAGTCATATAAACTAAGCCTATGCCGATTTCGGCAAAATCGGAGGGAGCAAATTGATAGTGTTCCTTGTTAGTTTATTTACTTACCAACATTCCACCAACAATCGAAAGAAAGTGACATCACTAGACATAATAAACCAAGAACTACGATAAGTAATAAAATCCCGCATATTATAATAATGGCAAACGCTGCATCATTAACTTCATTCATATTGAAATTTTACTCAGTACACTCATTTTTAGATCTAAATTGTTGAAACTAATAGGAAATTAGAAAAAAACGACAGCGAGGAGGCCGCGGAATTTTTAGTAACTAGCGTGACATTACGACGAAAAAATGACAGACTCGAGTAAGGAGTAGAATGGAGAAGATGAAAGTAGAAAATTAATTAATATCAAATGTGCAGCAGCGACATTGAAGGAAATTAAAATTCTACGCGTCTATAAGGAAACTCTTTTCGAAGAAAACACTATCTTGTTTTCGATCAGAAAATTGAATTTTTCTTATACGAAAAATTCTAAATAACAAATTTGAACAAAAATTAGCTTTGAATATAAATGAACTTTGAGACTTTTGCATGGTTCATTGACTCTTTACGAATAGCCATTAAAGGTAGTCAACAAAATTTAGCCTAGCAACAGACAAAAGCAACATCAATACTACAGGGTGGCCAAAAAATGATAGCAAAGTGTTTTAGAGACCAAACTATGGAGATGCAAAAATTTTCATGGAATTTGCACAACTTAATTTCGGCTAGGATTCGAACTCGTTACCTATAAACTGTAAAGCTGTCACTTTAGCCATTCGGCTATGGGTAAAACCCATAAAACCCTATGATATGGTACTCGTTTTGAATCGTTCAGCGAGCTGAGTCGATTGGTGATATTGTTTTTTGATGTTAACCTTTGCCTTAACTTTTCTGTTTTTTGGTACGCCGTGATTTGCGTGCATTTTCAAAGCATGAAAAGATTATCCTACCCATATTTAATGATTTTCGCTTCAATACACCCACTTCTTTCCTGAATCAGGGTCATGGGGGTTATTTTGATTTCTGATATAAAAATCATCTAGCAGGAGTAATTTCTGACACAGAGAGGAGTTTTTGCGTCTTGGTAATGCGCTAAATTGCTTTAAAATTACCGATGATTTTTAGAACAGAATTCAAAAATGCTCCCTCGACCCTGATTCAGGGAAAATTTGAGCGAAAAGCGCATTCCATATTATAAAATCATTGGGTTTTCGCTTCAATACACCCACCCCTTTTCTAATTCAGTATCAGGGAAGCGTTTTCACGCTTCGGGAATGCTCACAATCGACTCTTCGCATAAAATTACCTCCATATGGATGATTTCAGGGTAAAAATAGAAATTTTTTCAATTTTCGCGTCAACACACCGAATCCATTCCCTGAATCAGGGTCAAGGAAGCATTTTCATGCTTTGGGAATGCGCGCAATCGCTTTTCCATATAAAATTACCCCTATGGTGATCATTTTTAGAAAAAAATCTATCCCAATTTATGTAAAAAATCACAAAAAGTGCGGTTTTTTACTCACCCTGTAGAAGTAAACTCCTTAAAATTACATGAAAAATTTTGCCTATCATTAGTTAAAGAAAAATTTTCTGTGCCGAATATCGCTCGTTCAATTCCCGTCGGAGTTGTTTTCGCATCAATTAAGCGTGATACTTGGATGATTGTTGATACAGGTGGTTTTCGTATACGGGGAAAACACTTTGAATGATGAAATATGACACTTCTATAGTTTTTCACGCACAGTTACGCACCTCGATTTTATAATTTTCCAGATGAAAATTTGAGACTACAAATTAATTACTATATCTGTGCACCAGCCAGCTCAAACAGACATTCTTTTTTCTCGCGACTCCACATCTCAAGACTTAAAGTTTTCTGTCATGAAGAAAATTCTCATGAAATTAATTAGGGAACTTTAGGGAACTCTCTGTGTACACGAACTTTAGGGACTCTCAGTAAAATCGAGTCAATTTTAAAGGTGAGCGCAAAACTATAGAAGTGAAAATTTTGCGAGTCCCAAAAAACGTAGATCATGCAAAAAATTGATCAGAGCTGGGAAATTACACAGTTTTTTGAATCCGCAAAAATTTATCTACAAAAATAACATCAAATTCGTGCTCGAAAGAAAAAAATAGAAAAACCTCCAGTACCAAAAATCATCCAAATATGTGAGCATCTGTTTTTCGCAATGGGTACTTGGCACGAGTTGTTTGGATCATTGAAAGCAAACCGATGTTTACCGATGGCACTTATTAAAGAATGCAAAAACAATTTTCGTCGCCGACGGGCATTGAACTAGCGATATTCGGCGCAGAAAACCTATCATTAATTTCTCCATGATAGGCAAAAATTTTGGTACTTATGCACTATCCCCCTGGGGGGGGGGATACTGCATAAATTTATGAAGAATCTCCCTCCAATCTGAAAACAAAAAAAAATCAATTTTTCATCTTTTTTGCTTTGGTTTGACTAAAAGCTTAGGCCTAGGTTTAGACCTAAGCCTATAGCCTAAAACAAAGCCTAGGCCTAAGCTTAGGTCTAAGATTAAGCCTAGGTCTAGTCCTAAGCCTAAGCCTAGGCTTAGGTCTAGGCTTAGACTTAGGCTTAAGCCTAAGCCTAGACCTAAACCTAAGTCTAAGCCTAAGCCTTTAGCCTAAATCAAAGCAAAAAAAGGATGAAAAATTGATTTTTTTTGTTTTCAGCCCCTGGGGGATAGTGCATTAGTGCCAAAATTTTTCATGTAATTTTAAGGAGTTGCTTTTACAACTTTTTATATTGAACTAAGATATAAAAAACCGTTCGTAAAAATTTCGACCCTGTTGGGATGGAGACCGCCAATAACATGAATAACTACTTTCCTAGCCATGCGCAGCCAATTTTTTTGAATCTAGCTTAAAAAAGATTTGAACAAAATTCACTAATAAATTTTTTCCCATAAATTCAAAAGAATTTATCCAACTTCTCGAAATAATCAGAGGCGGAACATTACTTATAAGTAGAAAATTTTTTCTCCTTCTTCCCATAGACATGACATTAATCAGGCCGGCATAAATCCCTTCATGGCAACAGAATCCCTTCAAGGATTTGTTTCATGTGAAATAACATCGCTGCGAATGTCATTAATAAATCCCATTCCTTTTGCAAAAAAGCTCTTGTAATTTATAGGAAACTGAGAAAGGCAATTCCGAAGTTATGTAAGAGAAACAAGCCATTACATAGCTTTTTCCGAGGGCAAATAGGAGTAATTATTCGTTTGGCGTTTTTATCGGCATAATGAGTCAAGATCTTAATAGGCATATAAGAAGTTATATGAAAGATATTTTAAGAGAGAAAATGATAGCTAAAAATTGACATAAACGCAAAATGAATGAGTTAACATATAAGAAATGGGGAATGAAATGTAGTTGGAATGAAACGTCGCAAATATTTTTTTGGCACCAAAAATATTGTTTTATCCCCCCCCCCAAACTGAAAAAAGGCTTTGGTTTAGGCTTAGCTTAAGCCTTAGGTTAAGCCTAAAGCTAGGCTAAGCTAAGCCTAAGGCTTAGGCTAAGTCTAGGCCTAAGGCTTAGGTTAAGCCTAGGCTTAGGCTAAGCCTTACAAGGAACACTACGGAAGTGTTTGACAACAAACATTTTCGGAGTAAAAAAAGTTGTTGCTAATTCTACTCATGGGCGCCCCATGATTAAAAAAACCGCTCTAAGAAAATCACATCGCTACCTTTTTCTGAGAACATAGTATTGGGTTGTTCTATATAGTATTGGATTGTTAGTATTGGGTTTGTAAGTATTTGTGGCTCAAAAAATGCTCTAATTTCATAATTTTTCATCCGTTTTCGATGA
>OZJO01022783.1:0-13317 GCA_900406225.1 Acrobeloides nanus | reverse complement strand
AGTTTATCGAGAAAATCGTTCTATTTCATCAAAATATGGTTAATGACGAATTTTTTAAGACCATGATCACCGGATTTGACAATTGCAGCGTGGAGCTTATAGGTTTTGAAGTTTATGCCAAATTTAATGAAAACTTTCAAAAAATTTAGAGACATTTTTGTATTTGGACTACAAAATACAAAAAATGTAGAAACTACAAATCCGCAACTCGGCATTTCCGAAAAAACAGCCTTTACAATTTTGTAGTTTGTATTAAAGTTATATTTCACATATTTCAAACCTGTGCGCTCGTTCTTCAAAAAAGTGTGCTGTGCATTCGTTTCTATTACCGAAAAAATGTATGTTTTCTATCCTATCCTATTTAATAGAAATAGGATAGAGAATAAAGAATAGAATTGACAAATAAAATTAATGTAGATCCACGCGAAAAATGGATTAGAATCGAAACAAAAAACAATACAGATATCCCGATTTATGGAAGACTTTATAAGGACCATAAGAAATTATGCCAGCATCATTGAAATCCTTAGCATTGTATTGTTCTAACTATTTGAGGTATAAGGTTGACGAAGAAAATGGGTGGCTTTTATCGATCTACCCCATTTTTGGTGGTCCTGGCGCTATTTGCTCCTGCGTTCAGCAGTTTTGTCCACCCTGGATTACTCCATACCCAAGCCGACTTCAATCGGATGCTTGAAGTCGGCTTGGGTATGCGGTAATCCATGATTGGTCGATCTCAATTTTCTGGAGATCCATATTTGAACAGAATTATTGACGACTTTAGGATCTATCAAGGAGATCTTATTTCGTCTCAAATGTCAGAAGTCAGGTCAGTTCCACGCAATCAAAGGGTCTGGGCCCAAGGGTGGATCGTTTCGAGGACCGCCCACAACTTTCGATCGGTGCTGCTGTCCGGACTTGTTCGATCGCCCTTTAAAATCGAAATTTCAGCATAAAGGAGCCATCAAAATGCGCAAATAACATCAAAACCGTGTTTCTCACATGAAAAATCCCTAAAGGGTGAGTTTCGTTCGAAAAAATCAAGAATTTGTTTGACCCGATACGAACAGGATTCATACGCCCCCTTTAATCGGGAAACGGGGTATAACAATGGACCGCAATTTACGCGCACGTGAGGAATAAATTTTACTCATGCTAGTAGCTCGCAAACTATGTTACCGATTAAACAAATTTTCGGTCACTTATTTAGAATACCCCCTCTGTGGGCTACACAGTGGGCGTATTCTAAAAATTTTTTGACGAATTTCTAAAAAAACTCGTTCAGATTTGGAATTTCCATGGCCTTTTTATCATACTATTGTGACCTTAGGCTGCAGGTCAAAGGGTGGGCATCCGGGGTGGGGGGGGGTATCATCATATTTTTTTCTAATTGGTCATTTTGCAGGAAATTTCGATGGGTTAACCACATTTTCTTGAAGAATCGGCCATGAAAATTCCAAATCTGAACGAGTTTTTTTAGAAATTCGTCAACAATTTTTTAGAATACGCCCACTGTGTATCCTACACACACGAGGGGGTATTCTAAATATTTCTAAATTTTCGAATTTCAATTTTATATTTTAAAAATGAGGCACTGGAAAATAGTATAAACAACTTTTAGCTTTTTATTTTTTCTTTGTTTAAAAAAGGAAAAAATATTTAGCTATTACACAACATTGTTATATCTCTCCAAAAATCATTCAAAATTGATTTTTATCTAAAAAGATTGTTTCTATATGGTTTTCTGAAACACAATGCCAAGTATACGTTTTTATTTCTAAACCATCTTGTATCTATACTTCCACGTAGTATTATCAAATTAATTTGTTGTACGTTTTTGCTATTTTTACAGGGATTGCAATTTTATACTTTTAAGATTACAAAAGCAAAAATGTCATATTATGACAAGAGCGGTGCCGCTTCTTCGAGTGGAGATCACCGTAGAAAATGGGATAAAACAGAATATGAAATCAAGGCTCAAGAGCGATTGGCTGCTGAAAGGGAGGCTTTAGACTCAAAAACAAAGCCGAAAAAGCCTACAGGACCTAAAGTTAAAAGAGAGATGTTGAAGCCTCGTGATTACAAGGTACAAATTTTTGGCTTATCTTTGACTTAAAATTTGCATTTTCAGGTTGACCTCCAATCCAAAGTGGGAAAACAAGTGGTTATCAACAAGACTACTCCAGCACCTGAATCCGGTGGATTTTATTGCGATGTTTGCGATTGTGTTGTCAAGGATTCGATCAACTTTTTGGATCACATAAATGGCAAGAATCACCAGAGGAATATGGGAATGTCCATGAAGGTTAAGAAAAGCACGGTGGATGATATCCGAGAACGATTTAAGTTCAAGAAAATAGAAGGTATGCTATTTTTACATTTGAAATTCACAATTTACATATTTTAGGTGAGCAAAAGAAAAAGGAGTACGATTTGGAAGAACGCATAAAAGATCTCAAAGAAGAGGAGGCCAAATTGGCAGATTTGCGACGCCAGAAACGAGAGCAAGCCAGGAAACGCCCAGCCGAAGATTTGATTGACGATGATATCGCTTCGATGATGGGCTTCGGCGGTTTTAACTCTTCTAAGAAGCCGAATTGAATCTGTTCAAAACTGATCTCTATTTTTATATTTGTGCATATTGTAGTTTTTTAATAAAAATTTGCTCAATTTTTTGCTTTTATTTATTTGGTTTATGCCATGTTATTACTTTTTGTTCTTGTTAAATTACAGGGTGTGTTAAAAGTTTCTCATGTAGAAAAACTCCTGGATACCAAATTTCAGCCGATTTGAAGAACCTCTGACCACGGGAGGGTACCTTTACGAGGATACAAAACAGACTTTTTAGGATTTTATCCTCGTAGGATCAAAAGTTCTCCAATTCCCGTGGTCAAAAGTTCTCCAAATCGGCTCAAATTTGATATCTAGGGGGTTTTATATATTGAGAACACGAATTCGAAGGAATTTTTTGATTTTGACCACGGGAAGGTACATTTTCCGAGGTCTAAGAGAAAAAATAACGACGGACTCTTGTAACTAATGACTAATTTTTGGTTTTAAAAAATGTCAAATTGGGATTTTTTGTCGATAAATGGAAAAAATTGGACAATTTTGTTTAAGAAAAAAACTTTAGTTAAAGAAAAACCAACGCCGCAGGCGAAATATTTTTTTGAGAAATGATTGTTTTTAAGCTGACAATGTTCAGAAAATTACAATTTTTGTAGAAATAATTGAAAATTTTGGACCTTTTTGGTGAAAAAATAGGAAATTTTAAATGAAAAATCGACCATTATGATTTTTGAAAAAATTTTTCAAACAATTGGAAAAGCATAGGGGGGACCATTTAGGAAAATTTTTCAAGGAATGTGGGAACCACCCCTTTTTTGCACAATTTTTGGGAAGAGTCAAGTTCAATTTTAGTCTGAAAAATGCGTTACTTGTGGTTATTTATCCCATTGCTTGGGCTTTGCTCGTTGGCATCAGCCCAACAAGTACAAAAAACCATGCCATTGGAGGAAAAGGTTAAAAACCTTCAAGATATGCTTATGAAGCGCCCTCTTATTAACTTGAATGTGGACAAGTGGAAAAATTATGTGAAGAGTGCGCCTAGAAATTATTCTATGATTGTTATGTTCACGGCACTCAGCGTTGGTGTCAACTGCCCCATTTGCAAGTGAGTTACAAATAGACCATAGGAAAAGAGCACTTACACTAAAACTATGTAAAAAATGTTTTTTAGACCTGCCTACGATGAATTCTACATTTTGGCGAATTCTTATCGCTATGCTCATATGAACACAAAAGCTGTATACTTTGCCATAGTAGATTATGAAGAAGCACCTCAAGTTTTCCAACAGGTATATATGAAAAATTCGCATGAAATATCATTAATATAGATGAACTTGAACACAGCTCCTGTGATCTATCATTTCCCAGCCAAGGGTTCTCGGAAGAAGCATGATCAAATGGATTTCCAACGGATGGGAATTGACGCTGATGCTATGGCCAAATTTGTAGCTGATAGGACTGAAGTCCATGTAGGGCTTTATAGTGATGCTCAACGTTACAAAAAAGTGACAATTTTGTCACCGAAACATGAATATGCGAATTTTGAGCGCAATATAGTTTGTTCATGGTGATAATGGAGGTAAATTTGTCACCATGAATAGAGTTGTACGAGACCAGAACTGGGAGTTTGAAAAAAAACATGGGCGACCATTAGGATTTTTGAACAAAATTTTTTTAAATCCCGGTCCCGACTGAAAATTCTAGTCCCTGTCCCGACATTACCAGTTCCGAATTTTCCCGAAAATCTCGCTCCCATACCATGAACAAGTTATATCGCGCCCAAAATTCGCATATTTATTATGATCAGTGTCAAAATGGTCACTTTTTGTAACTTCGAGCATCATTAGGACGTTATTGAAAAGTTAAAAAAGTTGATAGCCATTTTTAGATCCGTGTTTTACGTCCACCAAACTATGCGGCGCCAGTTGTTGTTTCTTTGTTAGTTATGCTAGTCTTGGGTCTTTTATACATGCGACGTAACAATCTCGAATTTTTGTACAATCGTACTTTCTGGGGAATTATTTGCCTCGTGAGATGATTTTTTTGTTTATTTTTGAAAAAAATTTTTAGTGCATTGTTTTTGCCTTCATGTCTGGCCAAATGTGGAATCATATTCGTGGACCTCCATTCGTGATGACAAATCCACAGACAAGAGAGACCAGCTTTATCCATGGCTCAACACAATTTCAAGTATATAATGGGTCGTTCGGAAAATAACCGGCTTTTGCAAATTCAATCGTATCGTTATAAAAGTGACTCCTTCGGGGGTTTTTCTATGCGAGAGAATCGATTGCGCACATTGCCGAAACGTGAAATGGTCTGTGTATTGAAATGAAAACTTAAATTTGAATTCCTGAAGGAATTTTTGAAAAATTTCACGTTCAATTGATAGAGCGCNTAGTTCAAAGTTGGCTAAATTTCGGTCAATTTGTGCAAATTTCGATCATTTTTATCAAACTTTGAACTAAATTTCCTTTTTCAAAAATTCATTAGGAATTCAAATTCAGGTTTTCGTTTCAATACACAGACCATTTCACGTTTCGGCAATGTGCGCAATCGATTCTCCCGCATAGAAAAACCCCCGGATAGTCACTTTTATAACGATACGATTGAATTTGCAAAAGCCGGTTATTTTCCGAACGACACAATATCTATGGTGTATGGTCAACTACTTTTAAATTTTTAGCTTGTTGCTGAGACCTATATCGTACTCGTCCTTTATGCGACTGTTACACTGGGTGTTATTCTGTTGAATGAGTCGGTGGAAGGAAAAGGAGATTCGGGAAAAAGAAGAGTTTTGGTCTATGTTGGCCTAGGCCTTGTGGTTGTGTTTTTCAGTCTTTTGCTTTCAGTTTTTCGAAGCAAGTATCAAGGATATCCTTATCATTTTTTGTTTAATTGATATTTGTTGTGTTAGCCTAAAATCGAAAAAAATTTCGAATAGAAAAATTTAGTGCTTTAATTATATTTACTTTTTGTTATTGTTGTTAATTTAATAAAATGGGTATATATTTTTAAATATAAATCATTGTTTTTTCTCTCAAGAGAATTCAGATACTCGTCCTTTGTTCGAACACCAATGACAACAGCGAATGTGGCCTAGAGCCTTTCATTTATACTTTTTGGGGGCATAAATTTTTTCTCACACAATATTTTTTTCTCTCACATACTTTTTTCGTTTGTCGATGGTTTACAAACATTTTTTTCCAACCGATGAAACAAGTACATTTGAAAAGATGTGATGCTCGCATTATGAGGTGACATCGAAGCAGTCACTAGCATACGTAGCCCAAGTGTTTGCAGTATCTCCATAGAGTTTTTGATGCCAATTTTCAAGATATTCTTGAGTCGCTTCATTTACCCCTCCCTCCAAAAAAGATAAAACTGTATAGAATATAATAAAAAATTAGCTTTAAAAATTTATAGAAAATTTCTTTTACATTGATTCAAAAATTTGGATGAATTTAAAAAAAAGTAAGTTTAGGGAGAAAAAGAATATTTTTATGGAGAAAAAAATACTAGAGAGAAAAAATTTAGAGAGAGAAAAAAATAGAATGGTTTCTTCAGTGGTTACTTCAGCCACTTATAAAACTGATTCGTATTAGTTTACTCTTCATTCTGACGAGTTGCTTGCAATTGGCACAATTCATCGCCTTCAGATGTTCTTCTAGTTGTATGCTTTTCTAGCGATGCCATCATGACGTCGTCGTGACGTCGCGATGCCTATCACGACGGCATCCAATGTTATGACGGCATCGCGATGTCACGATGGCATTGAGACGTCACGAAAGGACATTATGACGGTTCGCGACGTCATTACGGTATCATAATAAGTACCGGGAGCTGAACGCTAACGCGGTTGGAGGGGTGATTATAATTCCGAGGACGACTCCGGGCTGCAAGATGTAATGATTTTAACATTTTTGTCAAAAATCGATTTTTTCGATATTTTTTAAATGATAAATGTGTTTAAAAATGCATAAAAATTGGTTTAAAAAAATTAAAAGAAAAATTTTGTATTTCAAAAATTTTTGAACATAAAGGTCCCCCTTATGATTTTTTCAAAAATTTTTGAATTTTCGGGAGGATGGATGGATGAATGGCCAAAAATTTTCGTTGGATGAATAGTGAGGAGGGCTGTCCCCCCTTGAACATGTATGGGCGACGTCGTGTTAATGATATGCAAATTTATGCTTCTCGAATCTCTTTGTTTTTCAGCATTTTGCTGGTCATGCGGGATGTTTTTATGTTATCATTTTAATCCCATCACCATAAATGGAATAATGCATTATATTTTACAGGGTGTATAAAAAACGGAATTTGGGCGATTTTTTCATGCTTTTTCGGCCTGAAAAGTTAAAAAATGATCCTATTAAGGCTAATTTTGTGCGAGGAATCGATTGCGTACATTTACGAAGCTTGAAAACGCTTCCCTGATCCTAAAAAAAGAAAAATTGGTGTATACAAAACTTATTTGATGCTTCAAAGATCCTGTAACTCTTTCTTTTGTAACAATTTATCAAAAACAAGAAACAGAAAGAACGATAACAAAAAATATAAAATATCAACAAGTTGCAGAAAGAATCGAAATTTTTAAAACTTCATGAAAGCCTCCCATTTCCTGTCTAAATATGAGATTTTATCAAATTTCGATTAATACATACACACCGATTTCCTGAATCAGGATCAGGGAAACGTTTTCAAGCTTAGAAAATGCGTGCAACCGAGCCCCACATAGAAATAGCCCTAATAGAGTCATTTTTGAAAAAAAAATTTCGGATCGAAAAAATATGAAAAAATCGCCCGAATTCCGTTTTTTTACACCCTGTAGTATTGTCACATTTGGGAGTAAGTGAATAATCTGTCCAAATCGTTAAAATAACAAGATAATACAATAATTTATTCTGTTAATCATATAATGTTCACGGATGATCATATTTTTTTGAGAATCTGTTTGTCTAAAATGTTGTAGTCGTAATTTTTAGTTAGGATCTAGTGAGGCAAGGCCGTAGCCAAAACCCAAGTTTAGGTGGGGACATGCCACAATTTTTTGTTTGAAAAATGCCATTCTTTAAAAAGAAATAATTGGTTAAAAATATGCTTTATAAATATTGGGTTGTTCAAAAAGTTCTGAGACTTTTTGCATGATTTTTGGACCCAAAAATTTTTTCTAATAACGATCTTTATAGGGGTAATTTTATGCGAGAAATCGATTGCATTCGCGTGAAAATGCTTCCTCGACCCTGATTCAGGGAAAGGAACGGGTGTATTGAAGCGCAAATGAATCAAAATTTGATTTTCACCGGAAAACTAGCTGCGTAGGGGTTTTTTAGGCGGGGAATCTATTGCGCGTAGGGGTGCGATTTTGCCTTATTTCTAAGCAATTTGGGGCCTCCACTAATTCATCTCGATGATTTCGAGACAAGCACTAATTGCATAGATGGCGTCGTCACAATAGAGGCTCCGGGGAGAATCTACACTGCGGACAAAAGTTTTTACCTTTCAATAAAAAATTTTGCTTCGATGGCAACGAAGGTCATGCGCTATGATGACCCTCGTTGCCATCGTTTTTTAGGCATTTTCGGGGCATTGGGGTTTGAAGGGTTGTGAACCTTTTTCAAAAAGTCTTTTTTGTATTTGAAAGAACTAATGTTATTCTTTAGTTTTACGTAAGGCAGAACTTGCGAGCTCTCAATATTGTCGAGGGATAGAACTTTTTTGAAAAAATGTCATTTTTGAGCTTTTTGAAAAAATCGTTATATTTCATACTTTAAAGTTGACGCCGCGGCGTGCCGATCATAATTGGTTTTGAAAAATAATTTCTAGGGTTAGAAAAATAATTAAAATATTAAAAAACTTGGTAGACACTTTTCTGGTGTAAAAACTTGAATTTTTTGAAAAAAGTTTTTAGAGATACCTCCATAGATCATAACTAATACAGGATGGGCTTTAAAAAAACCGAAATTTTGCCATTTTTTTGACGAAAGCCTCCGCAAGGGAGTCTGCGCGAAATGTTGAAAGTTGCAAAAAGATCACGATTTCATGGCTAAGTTAGCATTTTCAGAATTTTTCAATGCACGCAATCGATTTCTCGCATAAAATTATCCCTAATAGGTCACCTTTTTTGAAGAAAAATTTTCACAATTTTTTTCGTCAAAAAACAGCAAAATTCTGGTTTTAAAGCCCACCCTGTCTATCTAAAACAATGGTTCCACGCTAAAATTTTGATGAATTCTGATCATACATTAACAAGGGGGGGGGGTATCGGCCATTTTTTGTGTTATGGGTCCCAAAAAAGCCACCGTATACCATACGCATAATTTTCGGCGTTTTGCACCGCAAAATTTTCGATCATAAAGCAAAATTTTGCGTTATGGTCGACCCCCTTGCATGATGTGTAGAGGGTATCATACCTCCCTTGTTAATGTATTATTCTGATAGTTCTGGCTATGGCCTGAGGTAAATTTTATCAAAAACTATGTTTACTACAATTTGTTCTATATTCGCAATATTTTTTATAAATGGCATTAATACACTTCCTGCTTCAGAAGAAAAATTTTTTGTAAGTTAAACTAATTTATTAATTTATAAAACAGAGAATAGACCATATGGCAGGTCCGAGTGCTAAATGAGCGATTTCCCCTTCTAAAAAAATTAAAAAATCCTCTTGATCTCCGTAATTTTGTTTGCTCAAAATCATTGAAAAAAAAATTTTAAAAATCATTTTGGCCCCATTATATTTTTTTCTATAAAATTTTCCAAAAAAAATTATAAAAAATATGGACAAAAAATACAGCAGATTCATACTATGATTTTCCTGTCTTATGCCGACCCTTGTAATCTTTAAAGGGCCCCAGTCGGAAAAATTTTGCAATTTTTTGGTATAAATTCGGAAAATTAATGAAAAATGAATTTTTTAGAAAATTTAAACAAATTTTTGAAACTACAGTAGCGGAAAAAACTTCGATCAAGAAACTAGACCTTGACAAAAATCAATATCTTAACTTATGGACCAACCCAATAGTTCCAAATTTTTTATAGAAAATTTTAGGTACCTACTATTAATCGTGAATATGGGCACTCTGAAATCGATAAACTTCCAAAAAGACCACCAGTTAAAACATCTTTGAAAAAGGACTCTTTTCAGCATGACATCTTATATGAGCAAAATTCAACAAGAAACCGAATAGAGCCTCCGGTTATTAGTAATTCGGATTGTAAGTTGCTCATAATAAACGGATTAATTTGTTTCCAAAGATTTTTTATATACGTATCCAGCAACATATTACTTCTTAATGATGATTTGTATATTTTCTATTCTATTAGCGCTATTTATTATTATGGTTAGCCTTCATTCTAGTATAATACTTCCAACAACAAACAAAATATTCAACAATGTACCGAATAGAGGTTGGAGCTCTGAATACTTAATTGTTTTTTAACTTACAGGGTGGCTAATAAAAAATCGGATTTTTGCGATTTTTCGACCAAATTTTGTAAATTTTTTCTAAAATATCCCTATGGGGGGGGGGTTTCTATGCGAGGAATCGATTGCGCGCATTGAAAAATCTTGAAAAGGTTTCCCTGACTCTAAATAAAGGATGTAAACGTGTACGGTTTTCGTGTATGTGTATTACCCGTACACGAATAGCAAATTTTTAACGTGTACGTGTGTGATATTCGATAATATCTCATATCACTTTGATTTTCATGTTTGTATATGCATATACGCGTACGCATATAAGCTAAGGNTTGAAAATTCTTTAGATTAGCGAAATTTGCCATAATTTTTATATATTCGGAAAATTCATGAAAAATGGAGCATTTTTTGTTTTTGTAGTAAATTCTGAATCGTTATCGTTGTCGAGATAATCGCGTTTGAAGTTTGAGATTTTTGACCTCCTGTTTTAAATTTGAATTTGCCGCCAAAAATTTGAATAAGGATTTTGGCGGCAAATTCAAATTTAAAACAGGAGGTCAAAAATCGCCAACTTCAAACGCGATTATCTCGACAACGGTAACGATTCAGAATTTACTGCAAAAACAAAAAATGCTCCATTTTTTATAAATTTTCCGAATATATAAAAATTATGGCAAATTTCGCTAATCTAAAGAATTTTCAATTTTTGACCTCCTACTTTGCACGAGCTGGCCACCCCCTTCTGCACCTGTGGATTTTTTAAAGTTGACTTAATTTTGTAGTACTATTATTAAAGGGGGGTGCAAATTAGGGCCCTTTCCACATTAAAAAATTTTTTTTCTAAAAAGATCATTTTTAGGGGTAAAATCATGCGAAAAATCGATTGCGCGCATCGCCGAAAATTAAAAATGCTTCCCTGACCCTGATTCAGGGTCAAAATTTTTTTTCGAATTTTCTTTGTGCAAAAAAATTTTGATGCAAGAAGGCCCCGAACCTGAGACCTTTGTGATGAATAGTCCGATGCTTTGCCACTACACCACCGAGGCTTGATTTTGAAAATACGTTTTTTAAAACCAAGTGCTAGTGTAAAAAAGATCGAAAAAATCTATATTTTCCCTGAATCAGGGTCAGGGAAGCATTTTTAATTTTCGGCGATGCGCGCAATCGATTTTTTGCATGATTTTACCCCTAAAAATGATCTTTTTAGAAAAAAATTTTTTTTGTGTGGAAAGGGCCCTAATTTGCACCCCCCCCCCTTTAAACTAATTTTTAAAAATAAAATAAGGTCAGCTACGGGTGCATTAGGGTCAAAAATCGAGCTCCAAAGGAATTTTTCGATGCCCCTGAAGTCAAATTCTGAACTTTCAAACGCATCTAGAAAATGACTACTGAAGCATATTCGTCAAGTGAGCATACAAAAATGTAGCTCGTCGCTTCCCTTTTCACGTAAAAAAATCACGAAAAAAATCTTTTGAAATGACCGAGATATGACTCTTTGAGTACCAGGAACCCGAAAAAAACTCGAAATCTAGCATTTTGGCAACTTCCAAGCCATTTTGGACCCCTTCCCGACATCTTTGAGCTAAATTATTCTTGTAAAGTAAATTTTTTTCTACCAAAATACGTTGGAAAAATTTTTGTGCCGGGGGTAGTCCGAATCTCTCAGACTTCATGTCTTAAATAAGCATTTGAAATCTTTATTGCGAATAATTATGCACCAACCTAATAAAAGATTTAAAAAATTGTTGGCAAAAATTTGGTCGAAAAGAAAGTGTAAACATGCTTGCGAGTACTCGCGGCGAGTAACTCGCTGCAATTTACTCGTGGCAAGTCAAGTGTAAACATGAGTGATAAGTAGGTTTGGCAACTGACTCGATATGTGACTCTGTAGCTCAGTAATCGCACAAATCCGGTTTTTTTATTAGCCATCCTGTATAATAAATCTTTATTTTTTATTATTATTTAATTTTTAAGGTACAAAAAGACCCTCTGAAATATTCTGCCAATCATTAGAACCGTATGAAGCTCCAATAGTAGATATTGATGAAAAAGGCACTAATTTCGAATATGGAAATAAAACTTTAGCATAGATTGAAGGCAATAAAATTTTTCTCTTATTATATTAAAGAAATTTAATGTTACGCATTGAATCTGTTTGAAATCGTCCCACTGAATTCCTTAGGGTTCGTTCACATATCACATGATCAGGTTGAAGGGGGGGGGTAGCTGAAATGATCACGGTGGGAGGGGAGATCAGTTCATTGATCACGTGATCAGGCATGTAGCGAGGGACAACCCCCCCCCCACGAAATCGAAAAAGATGAAAATTTTTCCTAATGGTCCCCCTTATGCTTTTGGCCAAAATTTTTGAATAATTTATAATAAAAAATTGCCCAAATCGAAAAAAATAGATCAAAATCGAAAAAATTGGTCAAAATCGAAAAATTGACCAAAAGCGAAAAAATTGTCCAAATTCGAAAACATTGGTTAAAATCGAAAAAATTGGCCAAAATAGAAAAAAATTGAGTAAGATAACAAGGTATTGGTAGACCAAGATATCACTAGAGATAGGAATATGGAGTACGTTTATTCACGACGTTTCGTCGTATAACGACTTCTTCAGGCTAAAAGAAACAATATAGCATATGGTAAAATAAATCATTAAAACACGATAAAGATATAAATAAATTTATTTACGATCACAAGACCCGCTTAACATCAAAATACAATAAATATAACAAAACTGCTGTCGTGTTTGCCTTAACCCGTATTTGCCCGTAAATCGTATAAGAGGGCTATGTGGTCAAAAATATCACCCTGGGGTCTATTGTTGTATTTGATTAGTGATAAGTGAGCAAAAATGAATGAAAAAGTTGACAAGTGATTAGTGACAAGTTCACTAAAAAACTGACAAGTTTGTCACTTATAAAAAAAAGTGATTAAGCTCTTTAGCTTAATCACTTTTTTTGACAAGTGATATATAAGTGGCAAACTTGTCAGTTTTTTAGTGAACTTGTCACTAATCACTTGTCAACTTTTTCATTCATTTTTGCTCACTTGTCACTAATCAAGTACAAAAATCGACCCCTGGGGGTTTTCCTATGCGGGAAATCGATTGCGCGCATTCCCAAACCCTGAAAATGCGTCGGAGTTTTACGATTTTCGAGCAATTCTTTAAAAATTTTCGGTACTACTAAACATCAACAACCGTAAGTGACGTGAGCATTTTTTCGAGAAAAAAAAATTTTTTTTATTTTTTTAACAAGTGACCCTTTAGGGGTAATTTTATGCGGGGAATCGATTGCGCGCATTCCCAAACCTTGAAAACG
>OZJO01022782.1:0-22323 GCA_900406225.1 Acrobeloides nanus | reverse complement strand
TTGCAAAAAGAATAGCAGAAAAATCGAAGTTATGAGAAAAAATTGCTATTGACAAAAGAAAGTTGAGTCGATTTTTTCTAAAAACACTCGAGCCAACTTTTTGGCACTAGGATCCTAGTTACAGGCGCTCGTTACCGAGCACACTCATCACGACCTCTCGTTACAGAAACGCTAAAAATTCAATTTTTTTCATACACAAAAATTGAAAAAAAGTTGTTTATGATGTCCCCCTCCCCCATTTTTGAAATCCTGGCATTCCCTTGACAGGTTGTAACAAGCGATTTCTGTAACGAGAGGCCGTAACGAACGGTCGTGAATTCGCGTCGTAACGAGGGTCCTAGTGCCAACTTTTTTCTTTACTAGAATAGATTTTTTTATACCTAAAACAGTTAACTTTTTTGGCATTTTTGAGGTATTGGGTTGTTCCAAAAGTTTTTACACTTCAATTTTCACTTTTTCAACTGAAAAAAAGTGAAAAGTGAAGTGTAAAAACTTTTGGAACAACCCAATATAGGGGTTCAGGGGGAAATTTTTTATCGTCCAATTCCATCGGGAATCGCTTCCCTCGCACGGAAAACCCCCGATATCAAGTGAAGAGACGTTTTAGCGCGGATTTGACAGAGATAGAGCAATTTTTTCCAGGGGGATCCCCCTCTCAGATCCCCAAAAATAGTTCCCTCGTAGGGATGAATTCTCGTGTAAAAAATTTCCTTTAGATTCGAGTTCCCCATTTCGAAAACTCCTCCCCCTTAGTACAAAAAATCAGCCGAGATATTTAGCGTATCGACCACCTGTTCGAGACGAGTAGCGCGCCAGCTTTATATTCGTTAGCCCATCCCCAAAGTTTCTTGTTTCGTTGAGAAAAGTCCATTGTGAAATGACCTTTAGTTTCTTTAGAGCACTACACATTTCATTAACTTTAAATTTGTTGTTTCACAACTGATAACGCCATGAAATGTTCGTCGTGACTGCTAAGGGTGCGCGCTAGCAGTCGTGAAACGCATTTCACGAAGATTTCTTGATGCTAGTCGTTCGGACATAGGTGCACAAGGGGGGGGATTGTCTCCCCCCCCCCCTATGTCGTCGTATCGGGGGCAAAAATGCGAAAACATGTCGTATTTTGACCCAAGAGACATGTTTTTTTAATCAAAAATACGACATTTTTACGTTTGGCGACCAAAAAAAGGTCAAAAACATGTACTTGGATAAGTGCCCCCCCCCTACTTGTGCACCTATGCGCCCGGAAATCGTGTTCAGACGTTAGCCATCTGTAAATGCGAATTTCCTGACGCGCGCAGTCCGGAAATCGTTCTGAAATTGTGAAAATGCACCATTTCCGAACGGCCAGAAATGCGATTTTCGAACGCGCGCATCCTAACCCTTAGCGACGACAAATAAACTTTGAACCAAACTTCGAAATCAACTTTTCTTTTGCATAAACAATTTCGTGATCTATTTTTTTGTTTAATTTTTTCACTTGTTTAGAAACCTTTTTTTGCATGTTTACCAATTTGAAAAACAAGTCACTTTATATTTTACGTTTTTTTCGGTCAGTTTTGGTTTTTCATATACACAACAATATTTTGCTCAAGTTTCAGCTAAAATCATCAACTATTTTTATGCTCAAAAGTCAGTGACGTAGCCAGAAATTTTTTATGGGAGGGGCCCTACTCGAAAATTTTCAAAATTTTGCTTTGGTCTCCTGCATAGTCCGGAAGAGATCCACTTTTTAGGACTTCGGACCCAAAGTGCCTCTTTTTTTAGCCAAATCAGCAAAAGGGTCAAGAACCCGGGACCCCAAATGGGTCCCGGATCCATTTCCGGACTCTGGTCACCCCCTTACGTTTTTTCGAAAATTTTGGGGAAAAACATAAAGGGGGGATCCTTTTTTTCGATTTTTCAAAAATCACCTTAGTCCCCCTTGTTTTTTTCTCGCCGAACGCTCAGAAAATGAAAATTTTTGATGAAAAATTACGATTTTTGGTGAAAAAAAATGTGTAAAGTTCCCATTTTCTGTCCTTCAATTTGTTGTAAAGATTTTTCTTACTTCGGCCGCAATCGTTCCCGTTTTTCACACAATTTAGACCAACCTCCAAAATCCGATTTGCTTTTTTACAGTCATAGTATCATTTCGAAATCATTACAGCCCGGGCCATCGTGTTATCCCAAAATTTTCTTTCATTGTTGAAAAGGCGTGTCCTTTCGGCCAGCTGCGCTTTGTGCAATGGCCAAGTACCGTCAAATGATGTTCGTCAGGGAACTTTGACCTTGCGCTCTCATCACTTTTTACGCTATTATTTCTCTGAACACGCTTGTTAAGTGTAATTTTTCTGCGTACTCTCTTTGAATAGCGCTATCTTTTCTTTTTTGCATAAAGCCGCGATGCAATGAGCCCCATGCGGCGTGTGCCGTTTTTTCTCTTTGAACTAACAACTTATATCTGCCTCTAACTTACTTCGTTCCGTTTCAACACTCCTTTGCGGTTGTCTATATTTTTTTGTAGTCAACATTTTTAGAGAACTTAAAAACATGTCTGTTGATCCAGCAGTAGTTAAGAAGATTGAAGATGGTTTCCAAACTTTGGAAGTAAGTGATTTTTTGACACTTTTTAAAATAGGAAAAAAAGCTGTTTAAAAATAGGAAATATGGCTATGATTTTTTGGCCAATAATTTTTTGTAAAATTAAAATCCTAAAAGTAAAAAAAGAAATTTTTATGTGTTGTTCATCTGTAGCCAACCCGCTGAAAATGAGAAAAGTGATCATAAATTGATAAATATTTTAAACAGTGTAAGCACTGTATTTTTCATGAATTTTTATGAGCCCACAGGAAATCATAAAAGTATTTACAACTATTGAGAAGTAGTCTTAAAAAAGGGCACTTATTTATTATTTCATTTGACGCGACAAATCACTGCACTTTTTTTTGTTATTTTCGATCTTCCCAAAGTTGATCTTTCTACGTATAGGCAATTTTTCTCGAGTGTGAGTACAGGCCACTAAGAAACGAGTTTCTAGGGCAACCATTTTTTCTCATTTGAGATTGAAAGGATGAATAATGAATAGCATAAAATTGAGGATAGATGAAAAAAAATTTAAAAATGTCACTTGGAATCAACTACATTTTTCTCATCCCTTTAATTGTAACAGTGGATAGCTAGGACTTAAAAACTGAGGATGGAGTACAGGGTGAGCCAAAAAACCGTGCTTTTGCGTTTTTTGGCGAAATTTTTTTGTTCAATTACCTATAAGGGCAGGATTGCCAAATTATGACCTATGGGCTACAAATGTAACCCAGACAAGATTTTGTGACCCAAAAATTTGTAAAATTATTATGGCTGAAAAATTCGTCAGCAGTTGAAAAATTAGTCAAAAATTGTAAAATTCGTTAAAAATCAAAAAATTCTTCAAAAATGGAAAAACGCATCAAAATCGAAAATTAGTCAAAAATTGAAACTTTGAAAAACTAAATTTTTCCCATCCCTTAATTTTAACAATTTTTTACGAATTTTTTGCTAGGGCTAAAAACTGAGGAGAAAGTAAACAAAATAATCGAGTTTCTTTTCTGAAGCCTGAATTTTGTTAAAATTTATATTTTTTTAGAATGCTAAAGACTGCCACAGTTTGTTGAAGAAATATTTGACCAAGGGAGTTGTTGATCAACTTAAGGACAAGAAGACCAAGCTTGGAGCAACTCTATTGGATGTTATCCAATCTGGTTAGTGAAAAAATTGTATTACGAAAATATTTAACCCATTTTAGGTGTTGCTAATTTGGACTCTGGAGTTGGTGTTTACGCACCAGATGCGGAAGCTTACACTTTGTTTGCTCCACTTTTCAATCCAATCATCGAGGACTATCACAACGGATTTGGACCTAACCAAAAGCAGCCACAAATTGATCTTGGTGAAGGCAAGACCCACTTATTCCCGGATCTCGATCCCGAAAATAAGTACATTAACTCAACTCGCATCCGCTGTGGTCGCTCATTGCAAGGATATCCATTCAACCCATGTCTCACCGAGGCCAACTATTTGGAAATGGAAGGCAAGGTGAAGAAGATCTTCGAAACCATTACCGATTCGGAATTGCAAGGAACATACTATCCATTGAAAGGAATGACCAAAGAAGTCCAAAATCAATTGATCGCGGACCACTTCTTGTTCAAGGAAGGAGATCGGTGAGTTGAATGAGAAATTTAAGAACCATGCTAATATATGGCTTTTACGAAAATTCGTTTTTTATTCTTTATTAAAAATCAGGCATTAGCTCAATTTAGTTGCATTCAGCGTCATATTTTTGGTCCAGATTTAGGGGGGGGGATTTTCCTCAGATCCCTATAATTACCACGCCGATTGCATTATTTTTTAGACTTTTTGGCTCTAAAATTAAAAAAAAATACATTCAAAATTTTCAGTTTCTTGCAAGCTGCTAATGCATGCCGCTATTGGCCAAGTGGACGTGGTATCTTCCACAATAATTCCAAGACTTTCTTGGTCTGGGTGAATGAAGAAGATCACCTTCGCATCATCTCCATGCAAAACGGTGGAAATGTCGGCCAAGTCTTGGAGCGTCTCATCAAGGGTGTCAAGATTATCCAAAGTCAGGCGCCATTCTCTCGCGATGACCGCCTCGGTTGGCTAACTTTCTGCCCATCCAACTTGGGTACTACCGTTCGTGCTTCCGTCCATATCAAATTGCCGAAGATTAGCGCGAAGCCAGAATTCAAGAAAATCTGTGACGATCTCAAACTTCAAGTAGGTTTTGGAAAGAGAGCAATTTCATTTATAGGGTGAGCCAAAAAATCGCACTTTTGCGTTTTTTAGTGAAAATTTTTCAAAAATCACCTATTAGGGGTATTTTCATGCGATTTTTGAAAGTTTTTCGCCAAAAAACGCAAAAGTACGACTTTTTTTGGCTTCATCCTGTATAAAAATTTTTAGGGAGCAAAAATTTAGACTAATCAAGTATTTTTCAGATCCGTGGCATCCATGGCGAACACTCGGAATCGGCTGGTGGTGTCTATGACATTTCGAACAAGGCTCGTCTTGGTCTTACTGAAGTCGAGGCCGTGAAGCAAATGTACGATGGTGTGAAGCATTTGATCGAACTTGAAAAGAAGGCTTAAAAAGCTGGAAAAACAAATAGTTGATAGTAATACCGATTATTCTAGTTTTTAATCTTGTTTTCTCTCTCATATTTGGGCTATGATTGTCTCAAAAAATCTTATTTTATCGAACAAATTATTGTGACTTTTGGTATTTTTATATCGTTTAAATAATTATAAATGTTTTAAAATGGCGAAACTTTTAATTTTTGAAACTACATATTTATGCATCTTTGAATAATTTCTTGCGCACGTAGGAAAATTGATTTTTGATTCTTTCTTGAAGTTCAGGTCCATCTTGCCAAGCCTCTCGATGAATCGAATCTATTACAGGGTGTATAAAAAAACTGGAATTTGGTTTTGTTTTTTCGACCCGAAAATTTTTTCTTCAAAAATGATCCTATTAGGGCTAACTTTATGCGGGGAATCGATTGCGCGCATTCCCAAAGCTTGAAAACGCTTTCCTGATTTCAGTGAATCGGGATGTGTATATTGAAGCGATCACCAATTTTTGCTATAATAAATCAAATTTTCTTTTCAGGATCGGAGAAGCTTTTTCAAGCTTCGGGAATGCGAAGCTTGAAAATCGATTTTCGGCATAAAATTAGCCTTAATAGGGTCATTTTGAAAAAAATTTTCGGGTCTAAAAACATGAAAAAATCGCCCAAATTCTGATTTTTTATGCACTCTGTAAATTCATCGAGCTCGCTACTTCACACGGCTATAGGATGTTTCGAAACGGATTATTCCAACAGGTATAACACAGAATTTACATATTTGACACGTTGAAAATCGATTTCGAATTCCCGTTTGGAATCATATTAGAGCATGTTTCAATCTCCTAATCTATCATCAAGGTTGATAAAATTTGACCCTGAAAACAACTCAAAGTTTGTTTATATTGTGAGAACAGTTTGCGTCAGCAGTCTGAAATGGGGACGAAGCAGCTCAACATTTTAGCAAACAAAGAAAAGAGCAACTTAAAGTTATTCCACATTCAACCTCTTAAAAAAATAAAAATAACTTATCAAAATAAACAAAAAAAATTTTTTTGACAAATTTTGAACAATTAGAAAACGTGGGATGAATGAAGAAGAAAATTGCAGGTTCTTTTCATAGAAATGTAATGTAATACTCAAGTTTGGCAGAAATGTAATTGTATTGGGTTGATTCAAAAATTTGAGACTTTTTGCATGAATTTTGGACCAGAAAATTTTTTCTAAAAAATGACTTCTACAGGGGTAATATTATAAAAAATCGATTGCGCGCATTCCCTTTTGGCCACAGGTACTCCTACGAGGGGCATAAAAATTTTTAAATCACTAAATCAGTGTAGGAGGAATTTTTTCATGCCTAAAAAACGCGCGCAATCGATTCTTCGCCTAGAAAAACCCCTAGACAACCGGTTTTCTGACGAAAATTCGAATTTTAGTTCATTTTCGCTTCAATACACCCACCTTCTTTTCCTGAATCAGAGAAGCGTTTTCACGCATCGGAAATGCGCACAATCGATTCCCCCATAAAATTACCCCTATAGAAAACGTGAAAAAAATAAGTACCGAAAAATAGATGATGTATGTCAGCGATAACTTTACAAGATATGACAAGAATCTAGAAGACAATTATTACAAAGCCTTGTGCCTCCAAACCAAAGGCACACAGAAAAATTCAAGCCGAATTTATTAAAACAATTTATAAAATAAAATTGATTATGTATTTATGATTAAAGCAGCCGCCATTTATTTGGAGTCGCCATCTTCGTCCTCGCTTTCCTCCTTGTCGAAGTCTTCATCATCGCCACCCGCGACCTCCTTGGGCGCTCCCTTCTTATCCTCGATGGGCTTCTTTTCTTTAGCGGCATTGGTTTCAGCAACGGGCTTGATCTCAGCAGCAGCCTCCTTCTTGAAGTCAACCTGGAGACGCTTTTCTCCGTCGATTTTTCCCTTGTGATTGGTCCAGGTGTCGCGTGGCTTCTCGTCCGCATTGGGAGCCTTGATATGGTAAATGGCAAAGTAGTGATAACCATTCTCTGGGACAGTCGTCTCATTTACGGGAAGACTGAAGGTCAGCTGAAAAGCGGTTTTAAAGCTTGTCAAAGGTTCAAAACAAAAAATCCACCTGCACGTCTGCGGTAGCACCGGCTTCCAATAGACCAACGGGCGGGCGGATGCGAAAATGAGCGTTGCTGGTGCACTTCACTTTGTAGGCCAGTCGCTTCGAGGCGGTGTTCTTCAGCTTCAGCGTGACGGTGTATGGATTCTTGTCGAGCTCTGGACCACTGAACGTTATCTTGTCTGCAGGCTCGAGTTGCAACGCGAATTTGTTCTCTGACGGTGCCATTTCTTGATTATACCAAGATGAAAATCGGTTCTTGAGATCCATTGATTGATAGCTTGAGACGCGATTGATGCGAAAGTGATTCGAGCGCGAAATCGTCTCCTTTTATAGTGCCATTTTCGTGATGTAATTATGCGAATTTCGAAGTGACTATAAAAGGGTGGTGTATTGAATGGTTTTTACTTTTGTTTGAAAAGAAGAGAAGTCAAAAAGACGAGAAAGATCGAGCTGTGGCAGATCGTTTTCATGTTTCCAAAAAGTCCGTATCTGATGTTTACAAGCGTTGACGTGGAGAAAGAACTGTCGAAAGGAGATCTATAAACGGACGCCCTAGAAAAACAACGAAACGCCAAGTTAGAATTCTGACCAGATTGGTTAAATCAAATCCAACGAAGACGGCGGTTGATGTCCAGAATTATGCACAAGAACATATGAATGTGGATATGTCCATCAGAACAGCTAGAAATATCCTACTACAAGTTGGCCTTAGAGCTAGAAAGCCTGCTAAAAAGCCTTTCATGTCGAAGAAAAACAGAAAAGCTCGATTGGCCTGGGCTAAGGAGCATAAGGATATACAGTTTTTGCTGTTTGAGTAAAAACTTTTTGCCGTTACTGTAAATGATCTGCCAGATTCTGCCGGAAAATCAGATCTGGATTGATCCGGCAAAATCCCATCATTACAAATTTGCCGAGTTTGAGAGCTGGCCTTAAAAAGAAAGAGGGATCTTGGCCTTAAGACACAGTTTCTGTAAGATTCACCGATAGGCCAAAGACCCCCGGCCCAAGGGTCAAGGATTTTTTTCGTTTCCAATAAAATCGATAGAATATGAGTCCCTGATGATAAAATCGAGGGGAAAAATTTTTGAAATATCATCCCCTGTGGGGCTGGGGGTCAAAAAATCAACTTTTCAGGATCGACTCGGATTCGAATGAAACCCACGCCAATCGATTCCTCGTACCCAGGGCCCGAAAAGTTAGGTGCTAGCACCCGAACCCGCACACATTGGTAGGTGCTAGCACACATGGGTGCTGAATGCTGGCGGGTGCCAGCACCCATGAGTGCTGGGTGCTAGCACCTTTTCGGGCCCTGCTCGTGCCCATGCAAAAATGCAAGAATCGACGGTCGCCGACCTCAGAGCAGTGATGCTTTTAAAAATATCCATTCAATATTCCTTTTTTAGTAGTTTAATAGGATGCATGCACCTCTGCTTCTTTTGAAAATTCCTAGAAATTTCCCCTTTTTTAATCTGAAAAATTGCGACAAAATTAGCGTTGATTATTTCTTTTTCTATTTTGCACTTTTATATTTCAAGTTGATATCAATAAATTTTTAAGGGAGAAAAATGGCAGTCAATAGAAACATGCACTTTTTTCAAGATACAGTTGTTCGTGGTGCCGGTAAATGGCATGATGAAAGAGACCAAATTTCGAGCAAGCCAATTGATATCGTATTAGGCGGACACCAGCATGATAAACATTCAAGCAAAATGCTTACTAATCAGGTATAACGTTTTTCATGGCTAGCTTTACGAAAAATATTGGCTACTTAGCGAAGTGGATAAGGAAGCCGCCCGTCCGATCTGGCAAGTTAAGAAACGTTGGGGCCACAGGTTCGATCCCACTAGGGCAAAAATTTTGATCTACAAAAAAACTTTTCATACAATGGAGCAAAAAATTTTTGATTGGACAGGCGGCTTCCTTATCTACTTCGCCAAGTAGTCGACAAAAAATTTTTCATTCTTTAACCAAAAAATGATCAAATTTTTCATTTTTCAACAAAAAATCGTACTTTTTTAACCAAAATTTCCTATTTTTTCACCAAAAAGTTTAAAATTTTCTTTTTTTCTATAAAAATTGTAATTTTCTGAGCATTTTAAGCTTAAAAATAAGCATTCTCAAAAAAATTTTCGCTTACGGCGCTGGTTTTCTGCTTTTTAGTAAGCATTTTTTGCACTTCAGTCCTCTCCGAGATTTTTTCTGGCTACGTCCCTGATTTTTCACAAAAAAGTTTTGCCTTTTTGTTGCTATAACTCGAGGATATTTTGAAATTTTTAACATTTGAAAATATCAATTTAGCAGGGGGTAAGAAGAATATCATAATGGAAAAGTGTAGGGGGCTTTTTTGGATTTTTGTGATTACTGTATGGCCCCCTTTGATAAATTTGGAAGAGCAAATTTTTACAACTAGATAAGTGAATGGATTTATTTTAGGCTGAACCAACATCTCAATCATCCAAGAAAGCATCAACATTTAAGTCTGGTTTATCTGAAACAATTCGATTTTTTGAAAACCCTTCGCCTAGTAATTATGAATGTTCGGCACTCGTGAAACCGAAAATGGTAAAGTCGGGTTTGAAAATCAGCAGTGATGAAATGCCGCAATTGTTTAAGAAGGTATCCAATTTGAAGAGTGCTGCTGCTTCATCCGAAATGGTTCCCTTTGAGAAACCATCGAGGGAACACTTGAATATTGATCTAGAAAATTTGACGCCTGCAAGACCGAATATGGTAAAGTCCGGATTAATTATCAACAGCTATCATGACGAAATTTGTTATACAAAATCTCTTGCCATTAACGAACAGGTATAGCGAATTCTTTAAAAAATTACAAAATCTAAAGCTAGGGACTGTCCGCATTCTCGTAACTCGATTTGTTTTATAGGAAAGTCACCCTAAATACTTTTAGAATCGAGCTCTATGCTATTAAAAACCATATTGTGAAAAAACCGCATAAAAAACGGATTTTCCTGTGAGAAAATAGCCTTTGAAAAAGACCTATGAAACTGCGGTTTTTTCACAATACATAAGGGATGGGGATCGAACTTACGATTGTCGTCCATTCGGTCCAACGTTGCTTAGCTTGCCAGATCGGACGGGGGATGCCGATTTTGAATTTTGGGTCCAGCTTTTTTTATAGTTGGAGCTGAAACGGGCTATATCTAAAGAGGCTTTAAAATCTAGGCATGCTTGAAATGGAAATTTTTCTTGCATTTTTAGGATGAAACTAATGCTCATTCAGCAATGAAGACTGATTTGAACACGTCTATCACTTCGACTAAAACAAGCAGATCAATCAAAAATACCTCAATTCGAACGTTCCATGGCACGTTTGAGCATACGAATGGCGATTTCAGTGGGAATTCGAAGCATCCAAATCAACCGACTGAAAATTCCAGTGGCAATTCCGATCATGATAATCAATGGGCTGGCAATTCCGAGCGCTCATTGAAACCGGCGTCAAGCCTAGTGAAGACTGGTTTAGTCATCGGTGATCATAGCAAAGATATTTATCCCCTTAAAAAGTCTGAAGTAGAAGCAGGAGTAAGCGATTTATTTTTTGTTAGACAACTACAGGGTGTTCCAAAAAACCGTCATTTGGTCATTTTTTTGTCGAAAATTTTTTTTCAAAATGACTCATTAGGGAGTTTTTTATTCGAGGAATCGATTGCACGCATCGAAAAATCTTTAAAACGCCTCCCAGACCATGAAATATCCAATTCTCAAGTAGGAATCCCTACCGAAAATAACTGAAATAGTACGAAAATCTTATATTTCATGATCTGGGAGGCGTTTTCAAGGGTTTTCGATGCGCGCAATCGATTCTCGCATAAAAATATCCTTAATGAGTCATTTTGGAAGAAAAAATTTTTAAAAAAATGAATAAATTGCGGTTTTTTGGAACACCCTGTAACATTTGACCATTTAGCTTGGAACAACGTCTCAATCATCCAAGACGGCATCGACTTTGCATAAGCCTACAGCGTCGGCTCAAACAAAAGGCTCTTTCAGCATTTCTTCAGGCAGTAATTTGAGTTTCGGCTCCGATCGTTCAACGCAAACATCGCCAAGTTTAGTGAAATCTAACTCAATAATCGATGATCATTGCGGAGATAATTACTTTATTAAAAAGTCGGCATTCACGGATCAGGTTTATTGTGTTAGTTGAACTGCTGGATGTACTAAAAAATGGGTTGTATTTATCTCTAAAATTTTTTTCTCGATCCCCCATTATACTTTTTTTCACCAAAAATGTCCAAAATTTTCAATTTTTTCAATAAAATTGAAAATTTTTGGCCAAAAAAGTTGAAAAATACGCCAAAAATTGCATTTTTGACGAAAATTTGTAAAAAAACTTGTTTTTTTTTAAACAAATTTTCGTCAAAATTTGCAATTTTTGGCCATTTTTAGCATAATTTTGACAAATTTTTGCTTTATGGAAATCGAATTACAGCATTGCTTTTAAACGGACACAATGTTAAAAAAAATTTGACCTATTACCCCTTTTCTCCTGTCGCTAATACGTCCTGCTGTCCAGTTTTTGTATCTGTGAACAATCGAGTTGTTATACTTTAGGTCGAAACAACGCCACAGCCAACAAATGAGCCGTCTAACTGGAACACCCCTACAGCTTCATCCAAAACGAGCCGATTCTTAGAAAATTCTTATGCTGGAAATTTGTGCTCCGAGACGCAAACGACGCCGAGTTTACCAAAATCAAGTTTTGAAGTTGGTGGACAGTACGAAGAGAAACACTACTTGAAAAAGCCAATGATGCAAGAACAGGTACGACTTTATGCATACAGGGTATTTCAACAAACAAAAAACCGCCATTTGGTCATTTTTGATGAAAATTTTCAAAAAATTTTTTTTCCCCGAAATTACTCAAGGGTATTTTTATGCAGAGACGCATCGAAATCCCTTGAAAACGCCACCCAGGCCATGAAATATACGATTTTCGTATTTTTTCAGTTATTTTCGGTAGGAATTCATTTTTACCAAAAATGACGGTTTTTTGGAACATCTTGTAGAAGTAGGGCATGAGATGTTGGTCCTCCAATTTTTGACCTTACCTATTTTAGATCGAAACAACGCCGCAGGCAACAAATTGGTCGTCTAACTGGAACACGACTACAGCTTCATCCAAAACAAGCCGATTCTTAGAAGATTCTTTGGTTGAAAATTTGAGTATCAGCTCTGAGGCGCAAAAAACACCGAGTTTACCCAAATCAAGTATTGAAATTGGTGGCCAGTGTGAAGAGAAGAAAAGCTACTTTAAAAAGCCGATGATGCAAGAACAGGTACGGCTTTACGTGGTTTTCAATTTTCGTCAAAAATCGAAAAATTCGTTAAAAATTGAAAATTATGGGGAGGGGGAAGAAACCAGTGATGGGCAAGAACCGTTGAATGGGTTCCATTTCCAAAGTTGGTTTTTCAAAATTTAAGGGTTCCTGTATTAACATTTTAAAATTAAGGGTTTCGGTCCCAAGAAAACATGTGTTAACGATTCCGGTTCCATGCTTTAGTAACCGTTATGAAACGGTTCCTGAAATCGGAATCGCGGCTCCTGTACCACACACATCAATGGGACTAGTGTAAATCCCCCTCCCCAACATAAAAATTTTTTGTGGAATAAAAATGAAAATTTTTTGCAAAAATGTATCACCCCCTCCCACTCTGGATTAAAATTACAACATTGGCTTTACGCATAGAAATTGGGCACGAAAGTGTTCTTGACTTGCTTATTTAGAAAAACTCGGCAAAGGACACCTCTAAATGGAATACGTCAACTGCTTCATCCCAAACTAATCGATTCTTCGACAATACTTCAATCGGCAGCTTGAGTATCAACTCGAAGTGTTCTACTCAAATGTCGCCGAGTCTAGTGAAGTCGGGTTTAATAATTGGTGGGCATTGCGAAGATCACTACGATAAAAAATCGGCATCAGAAGAACAGGTGAGAATTTTGGTGGTGCTATTTCATGATATAAGCATTAGTGAAGGCCAGAAAAAATCGCCTGGTTCTGGTCCCTCTCAAAAAGGTTTTTTTCGGTTCCGATTCAACTTCTAAAATTTTTTGTTTAGACTCTAAACTTTAGAGCATTGATTTCGTTAAACATCTAACGCTTAAACAAAAAAATTTGGAGTCAATTGCGCACATCGGAAAGTAGAAATTCATCAAACTTTACTTAGATCCATGGCCGTACGCAAGTTGGGGCACGGAAATCGAAAAACACATTTATTTTTTTACTCAGCATAAACTTTAGACGAAATTTGGCCCGCGAGTCTTCAATCTAAATGTTGTGAGAGGCGGCGTCCGTGATGTCTGGAAGCTTAAAGCCTATATTGCAAAGCCCGATGGGTCAAAAGAAGTGGTTCGCGTGGCTGATAACAGGGATGGTACTATCAACATTCATTATCGACCAAATGAACCCGGTGAGTTTCTTATTAGAAGCTGTCGAGGAGTTACAGAGCAACTAAGCTAGATTAACTAGATTAATACACAAGTTACAAAACGTGTCAATTCATGTCACCGTACAGAAGAAATATCTAATTTTGAGCACAAACATAAAAAGTCTGGGAGTTACGAAAATTGATTGTTGCTATGTGATCGTGCCCAAAATTAGCATATTTCTAGCCTGTTATCTTCACTTTTTGTAAATTATGCATCCAGGGCCGTAGCAGTGGTGCAAAGAAGGGGGAAAGCTCCTCCTAAGATTTCGCACATTTTTGGTGAAAAATTAGAAAATTTTGGTCATTTTTGGTGAAAAATAGGAAATTTTGGTCATTTATCTGTTTGTTTTCACCTGACTCCTTTAGGAGAACACCATCTGCACATTCTACATAATAATGTGAACATGCTGGGTAGTCCAATCGATTTCGTGGTGATGTCAGAAAACGATGGCCATTATTCTGTGTTTGGTGATGGTCTAAAACGGGCTCGAGTTGGCGAACCAGCTCGTTTCACTATTTGCACTGGAGGATGGTTGGATAGCCGATTGGCTATAATTGTTGAAGGAAAGAGTAAAGTCCATTTGGATCGCCGTGATAATCATGTAAGTTAATCATTTTTGTTGAAAAATGAACTACAGTACCTCCTTCCCCCAGTTCTTATAAAAATTTTTCTGGGATTTGACTACGCCAATGCCCATTTTTACAACAATGTGAAAATGTTTTTTTTTCATTTTCAGATTATTGTATAGGGCCGCTGCGGTCCCCCATAATGATTTTTCACCAAAAATGACCAAAATTTTCTATTTTTCACCAAAAAGGTCCAAAATTTTCCATTTTTTCTAAAAAATTCTAGTTTTCTGAGCTCCTTCAGCCAATTTCTTCTTCACTATTGATAATTTTCTGTTTAGGATGGCACAATAGACGTGATTTGGATCGCAGAAGAATCGGGTGAATACAAAATTAGTTTGAAACTCTCCGGCCAACACTTGAAGGGCTCACCATTCATCGCGTATATCTCTACGTAGTTTCAATCTATAACATATAAACTTTATATCAGTATATTTTTGTTTTCTTTAACATCTGATTGTCTTTTGCTTTATTTTAACCATTGTTTGTTTCTTAAATCAAATCATAAATAAATTTATTTCTTGTTATATTTGGTTTGATTGTCGGCACAGTTTCTGAATATATCATTTTTTCATATGATTGTAACTTCCTGGACTGGTCCTTTAATCTTTATTCTATTTCCCTGAATCAGTGTCAAGAAAGCATTTTCACGCTTTGGGAATGCGCGCAATCGATTTTTCGCATGATTTTACCCCCCAATAGGATCTTTTTGTGGAAATAAATTTTTTCGAGATCCGCTATAAAGTACACCCCCTTTAATCTTTATTATACAAATACGGAACTTTTTTGTTCAATAACAAGAACGCTAGATACAGAGTAGGTGAATAAATTATTTTTAATTCTTTTTTGTCGCTATTAATGTTCGTTTATCGAAAAGTCTATCAATAGAACAATCAAAATCATGAAAAGCCGATTAAACGCCTGCGAAAAGGTCATGAAGAAAAACAAAACAAAAAATGAGTGCTATAAACTTATATGACGTTATGAGGACGTCATATATGACCATTAAAATGCTATTATAAAATGGTGTAGAAAAAATCAGTGGGCATCGAAGTTTCACTACTTCAACATCTTTTGGGCCGAACAAGTTTCGTCTAGTTCTACATTATTTTTTGCCATGTCTTTGGCTGTGGCATTAACTTATCCATTTCTCATCGAACATGAATACAGTAATAATTATTTCATGTTTTGGGGCTGGAATATGTTCGCAAAACGGATTTTTTTAGTCTCATGGTCGAAAACCCCAGGAGTACAAAAAACTATCAAATTTTGAGAAAAAAACCGAAGGTGATCGTTTTTAAACTCATCCATTTAGAAATGGTACTTGCATATGGCGAGCTCCAAAAAGTCTGGGTTGGATTTTTGCTAAACACAGATTATATTTGTCAATTGTCTGATAGTTCACCTGTTTCATATACTGACTTGTATCAAAGCTATCTTGGAGCTAATAATATTGAATCCTGGCCTGGTACCCCCGCACCATTGTCTATTGCGAATATGGCTTGTGCCGATTTCCAACCCATCGGATTTCCGTGTAACGGAGGGGGAAAATTTTTGGAAAATTTATACGATTGTAGTCAACTGTTGCCTTATGTTTGTGAACAAACAGGTAATTTTTAATTGACAATTTTCTTAAAAACCTTTTCCCCTAGACTAGGACTATAGTCAGTCCGATTTTTAAAAAAATTTTCATGAAACATTTTTTCGGCATACCAAGTTTGAAATAAAAATCGAAAAAAAATTTTCTGCGACCTCCTTTTCTAGGGCCACCGGAACGAAAGATTGATCAAAGAAACTCTTACTTCCCATAGCTGATGTTGTCATAGGAACCGAACTTGGGAGAGCCGTATCTTAGGGGAGCAGTTTCTTTGATCAAAAATTTCTTTGATCATTGATCGTCTGTGCAAATCGTCTATTAACTCATACTTGTGAATAAATTTGTTATTATACAAATAATTCAGCTCCATGTGCTCAAATTGGCGGGGCTGATACTGGTGTTTGGCAGACTAATTGCAGTAGTATCGGGTGCGCATCTGAAGATTGTTTTGATGGAGTCACTCATTATGTTGGATGTCCAGCAACGAATACAGCACCTCCAAGCTCGGCTCCTATGACAACATCAGCTATGGAAAGTAAGAGTTTCTTTGGTCATTGTTGATGGAATCGAGTTATATTTTCAGCATGTGATCCCAATGCCTGTAATAGTTATTGCCAGCAGCATGGATGCCGCAGTGGAAGTTGTGATTTATATTATAGCGATGTGACCGATAACCCATGTGAATGTGATACTTGTCTTGATTCAAGTATGTTTTAAGTTAAATTTGTTATATAAAGTAACTTAGGTCAATTTTGTACTCAAGCGGCGTGCAATGCTACTTGCGGAGCTGCAGGTTTCGGATGTGATTATGGTGATTGTGATCAAGAAATTTGTGATTGCTTTATTTGTGATTGTGAATAATGTTAATACCGTCAAATAAATTAAAATTGTTAAAGAGGGTGCAGATAATAGTCCATTCTCCGACAAAAAAAATTTTTCTCGATATAACCTATATAGGGGTAATTTGATGCGAGGAATCGATTGCGCGCATTCCAGAAGCTTGAAAATGCTTCCCTGATTCAGGGAATGAGAGTTTTGTATTGAAGCGAAAATCGAAAAATTTTGGGTTTCTTGCCTCAAAATCATCTTTCTGGGTGAAATTTTATGCGAGAAATTGATTATAAAATTGATTCGTAGTACGAATTTCGTACTTATTTTTTCTTCTTTTCTATTGAGTTCCAACATGATTCTTTTTTAAAACATTGGCAAACAGTTTCAAGCGAATTTTTTTGTTCGTTATAATCATCATCCACGGTGGAGATAAACAGATGAGATCGTAAACGAATGGTAGAATTCCAGATAGAGTTTTCGTTATACTACTAGTTGGACTTGAAAAATATATTATCAACTATAAAAACGTTTTTATTTTATAGAATATATATGAGTTTTGTTATGGTTGGCACAAGTTCAAGGTCCAAATTAGCGAGCCGCTAAGAGGTTATTCACATATCACGTGATCAAATTTGTAACATTTTTAGACCCCCTACCCCCTCTGTGATCAAACATGATCACGGGCTTATGAAAAATTTACAATTTTTTGATGAAAATTTGAAAAAAATGGATAATTTTTTCAAAAATTGTTAAAATCTGGAAAAACACAAAGGAGACCTCTTATGTAAAAATTTCATTTTTCAGCTATATTCGGGGGGGGGGGGACATATGCCCCAGTATGATAAATTTTGAACACTTACTCCAATAATACCAATTGTAAACTCATTAATGAACATCATTAAAGTTATAATGAGCATTTTGATTTCCATTTGATAGTTTTTCCTCTCCTTATGGTTCCATGAATATTGGTGTTTGTTATGTTTTATTATCAATATTGTTGTCATAGTATTCAACACCAAACATGATAGACAAGAAACAAACGAAACAATTGTTATGTCAAGATATAATGGAATCTATAAAGATGAAGAATTTTTCCATTAGGGTCGGCACAAGCTATCGTACGAAAGTCATCGTACTAGTGTAAAATACAATCGTACGACGGACGAAATGGCCACAAGCTATATATCGTACGAGTACGATGGCCGAAATTCGTACGATGAGCCGTCGTACTTTTATTGTACGACATGCATTTTTGTGTCGTACGATGTCGTACGACACTTCGTACGACAAATTTCGTACGATGCCATCGTACTGCATCATATGATCGTATGACAGTTTGTGGCGATTTCATCGTACTTTTACGTTAATTTTAGGGTCGCCACAAGCACGGCACAAGCTATCGTGTGAAAGTACGACGGCCCCACAAGCTATCGTACAAAGTCATCGTACGATCGTAAAATTAACGTAAAAGTACGACGAAATCGCCACAAGCTGTCGTACGATCGTACAACGCAGTACGACGAAATTCGTACGATAGCTCGTGGCCATTTCGTCCGTCGTACGAGTGTATTTTACACTCGTACGATGACTTCATACGATAGCTGGTGCCGTTGCTTGTGGGAACCCGATAGCTTGTGGCGACCCTTACGATGACTTCGCACGATAGCTTGTGGGCTATCATACTTTTGCTTGCGTTCAGTACGAAATGATAACTCAGGCTCTGGTTCAGAGCAAGCCTACATGGATTCAAGATTCTTACCCAATAATATGGTGGTTGTGTCACAAGAATATGATAAGAAAATTTTGATGTAACATCCCAAATTTGACAATGTAAGATTTTGTTCAAGAACAAGAAATGCCAAGTAAAGACAATTGGATAAAGAAAATAAACGAACAAAATTGGTTTAATCGCTTTTCCCCATATCTAAAACTTATTTAGACCGGCCGCAAGTTGTCGTCGTACTTTGGTGTTGTACTGTTGTACCTTTCTGTCGTACTGTGATACGACAAAAAGTACAACAACTTGCGGTCTCGAGTCGTACTTTTTAATGCTTTTGAATGAAAAAGTAGGGCAACTTGCGGCTCCATGCGTCGGTACGACAACTTGTGTCCGGTCTTAGGGTCGACACAAGCTCGCACATTCTATCGTACTGAACGCAAGCAAAAGTACGATAGCCCACTAGCTATCGTATGAAGTCATCGTACGATCGTAAAATTAACATAAAAGTATGATGAAATTGCCATAAGCTGTCGTACGATGGCATCGTACGAAGTTTGTCGTACTGTCGTCCTTTGTCGTACGACAATGCATTTTTGTCGTACAAGGAGTCGTACGACGCCTCGTAAGACGAAAATGCATTGCTGTATACAAAGTACGACGGCTCATCATACGAATTTCGGTCATCGTACTCGTACGATATATAGCTTGTGGCCATTTCGTCCGTCGTACGATTGTATTTTACACTCGTACGATGACTTTCATACGATAGCTTGCGTTAACTTGTGCAGTTGCTTGTGGTTAGTACGATAGCTTGTGGGGACCCTTGTCTGAGGTCACAAAAAGGGGCATCTTTGTGAAATTTTTGACGAAATTGAATCAGAGTTTTTTTTCTAAAAATGATCCCTTTTGGGTGATTTTATTGGGAAATTCGAAAAACTTTTTTTCTTCATTTCGGTTTTGGAGGGGGGGGGGGCATGGCGCCGGATACATCTCTGAAATTTCATACATCTTCATAGTCGAAGGGAAACATGGCAGCAGAAAGACGATTTATTGCTAGCAATAATGCTGGTACGTGATTTAGATAGCCCACGTATGAGTCTATAAAGTAGGCAAGTGAAACAACTATTCCCTCTCGTGGGATCCATTCATATAAAAATGATATCAGCGGCGCACTAGCAAGACGTCGTCGAAGATTGAAGATAGTCCAAAGGCTTATTTCCTAGAAGACAATAATTAAAATTTTTAAAATCATTTCTATGGTTCAGAAAAAAACTTACCATAATCCCAGAAATAGCGAGAAGTATACAAAAACTATGGCTAAAATCTTTTTGTGCGTTTTTACTGACCAAGAAAACTATAATGAAAAGATCTAAGGCAATAGTTGGAATTCCATAGGTCAACGGAAATAGAGAAATGAAGTTCTTTTCTGATGGATTGAAATTCGATGAAACCGCTTGGGTTTGGAAGCAAACGTCTGTTAAATTCGGAAGATCCATATTCCTGTTTCATTAGTTTAAGTGGGTTGGCATCACTTGCACACACACACATTTGCGCATCTAACATTTGCGCGTACAACATTTGCGCATGAAAATTTACGCAACGTCATTTGCGCATATACACCTGCGCAGCGACATTTGTGCACGGACATTTGAGCATGCGACATTTGCGAATGGACATTTGCGAATAGACATTTGCGAATGGACATTTGCGCATCTAACATTTGCGCGTACAACATTTGCACATGGACATTTGCGCATGGAAAGTTGTGCACAGTCATTTGCACATATACACCTGCGCAGCGACATTTGCGCGGAGACGTGTCGATTGCGTCAAAATTATTTACGTCAATTTTTGATTGCGTCAAAGGTCAATTGCGTCAATAGACATTTGCGTCAATTTTTGATTGCGTCAAAATTGACACAAATGTCTGTTGACGCAATCGAAAATTGACCAAATGTCTGTTGACGCAATAGAAAATTGACGTAAATGTTAGATGACGCAATTGACCTTTGACGCAATCAAAAATTGACGCAAACAAAAATTGACGTAAATGTCGGATGACGCAAATAATTTTGACGCAATCGACACGTCTCCTTTGCGCATCGTCATTTGCGCATGCAACATTTGCGAATGTACACTTACGCATGCAACTTTTTTGCCAATGGACTTTTGTGGGTTTATTTGGTAGTTTTAAATGTCCAGGCGCAAATGTCCATTCGCAAATGGTGCATGTGCAAATGTCGCTACGCAGGTGTATATGCGCAAATGACGCTGCGTAAATGTCCATTCACGAATGTCCATTCGTAAATGTACATGCGCAAATATCGCTGCACAGGTGTATATGAGCAAATGTCCATGCGCAAATGTCCATTCGCAAATGTACATGCGCAAATGTCCGTTCGCAAATGTACATGCGCAAATGTCCGTGTGCAGAGTATATGCGCAAATGACGCTACGCAAATGTTAGATATGCAAATGTGTGTGTGCAAGTGATGCCAACCCGTTTAAGAACATTAAGTGTTTACATATTACAGTCGAGTCTCGTTATAACGGCACTCCGATATAACGGCACCCCTCCAATTTCTCTAAAATCCTTTAAAAAGCATAAAAATTCTTATTTTTTCTACTAAAAACACATATTAAAAATAATAAATAGCAATAAAATAATTATCCTGGGCTTTTCCTGGACCGAGATACAGGAGGGTCATTTTACATAGAAAATCTCGATTTTTTTGTGATCTCGGTCATTTTGTTGACATTTTTGATGGGTTAACCACATTTTCTCCACAAATTTGTAGTGTAGATTCCAAAAAATATCAATTTTTATATCATTTGCATTAACATCAATTGCATTTTCGAAAATTGGCAAAAAAAATGCCACCTCCCAAGGGGTGCCGTTATAACGAGACTCGACTGTATAAGATAAAATACGTATTATAAGATGCAATAAAATGAAGTTTCCTTAGCTTTTTGATATGAAATTTTGTTGCATGAGTGTTTAATTGGTAGTTCTAGAATTGCAGACAGTAGCCAGACGCGACAAATGTGGGAGGTACTTTACTTCTCAATTGCTAGTTTCGGTTTTTACAAGTCGTTCTGAGAACAAAACCATATCCTGATCAACGCAACTATGTCGTTAATTTGAATAATTTTCCAAAGTCCAATTTATCATTTAACGCAGTCACTTGGGACTGCACGCCGTTTGGTTTGTACACCATGTTATTTCTATTTATTTGCTACTCATGCGCGCTTTTTGTTTTTTCTATTTGTCTGAAGACATAATTTTCACAATGGATTTTGATGGAGTTGTGTTTTGTGTAAGGGGTCATCCAGATATTACGTAATCAACATTTTCGTGAGTTAACGTCATGTTAGGAAATTATTGATAAGACGATCCAGAAAATTTCACAATGATAAATCTATCGCTATTAGAGCAATAATCAAAGGGTGTGCCATTTTTTGTTCTCCATTTAAATGAATGTTAATGAGATGTTTTGTCATTTGACTTTTAGCAATTCAATAACCGTTTAGCAAATTTTACAAACAAATATTTTAGAAATCTAATATGTATCACTTCTCATTATTAATCTTCTTGGGGATTTCTTCTACAGTATGTTTCTTAAATCTAAGACGATTTGAAAATTCGAGATCTCGACGACGACAACGACTTTTGCCATGCGGTTTTTTTTAACTTTTTGGACCTCCGATGTAGTTTTTTATGGTATAGACAAAAATAAAAAAATAATTTAAAAAAAAATTTATTTTCATTTGAGAAAGGTTTAACTAGGTGAAAAATACCTTTGATAATTGATTTTTTTTAAATCTCTTGCATATTTTGATAGTTCAAGGACTTATCTAACTCGTGCAAAAAACCG
>OZJO01022777.1:0-18782 GCA_900406225.1 Acrobeloides nanus | reverse complement strand
CAATTATCTCGAAAACTACAACGATTCAGAACATGCCGTAAAAACAAAAAATGCTCCATTTTTCATGATCTTTCCGAATATATCACTTTTTCATATGATTGTAACTTATTTTGAAATCTCTGTGTATTACAACGAAAACATGAACGCCGTGAAAATTTGTCTCTGAATCAATAACAGTTGTGTATTGACGCGAAAATTCAAAAAAAAATTTTTGGCAGTTTTCGTAAGTAAAAATAGAATTTCAAGCATACAAAAAAGGCCAATAATTTTCGAGAAAAAATCTTAAAACCGCACAAATCGTAAAGAAACAAAGACAGGAAGTTTAGTGATACACACACAATCCTTCCTTCAGTTGGCGCCAATTGCGGGTGCGACTTTGACCCAAATTTCTTCTTCGAGACGAGAAAACCGACAAAATTCGAATCCATCGAATATATAAGGCTTTATTTTTCTTTCTTATGTTTTTAGTATCGCATATTATGGATCTCAATGGAGTCCATACCATTGTGAAGAGGATGAAATTCAAAAAGTTTTGACACGAAAATCGAAGAGGGTGTCACCACTGGAAAAATTAGAAAAACGATTTTTAAAGCACCAGTCTACTCTTGTGTTTTTGATGCCATATGGAAGAGCACAAAATTTGGAACATTTTTTGCTTTTACGGCACTACTTGAAAATCTAACCGTACAAAGTTATGAGTGAAACAAAGAAATTTTCAAACGAGTTTGAACATTGAAACGAAAACCCTGATTCATCAATCAGATTGTTTATTGAAATGATTTAATAAACCATTGTAAAATTCCAAATCCGTGAACATCTGAGAAAAAACACAGCATTTTTTATAACTCGTCGAATAAAATGACATCAAAACTATTGAATTTGAATAATATTTTGGGTTATTGAAACGAAAACCATGAATCAGGGTTTTCGTTTCAATAACCCAAAACATTATTCAAATTCAATCATTTTGGTGTCATTTGATTTGTCTCGACGAGTTATAAAAAATGCTGTGTTTTTTCTCAGATGTTCACGGATTTGGAATTTTACAATGGTTTATTAAATCATTTCAATAAACAATCTGATTGATGAATCAGGGTTTTCGTTTCAATGTTCAAACTCGTTTAAAATTTTTTTTTGTTTCTCTCATAACTTTTTACGGTTAGATTTTCAACTAGTGCCGTAAAAGCAAAAAATGCTCAAAATTTTGTGCTCTTTCACATGGCATCAAAAACACAAAAGTAGGACTGGTCCTTTAATTTTCGCGTTATAATAAGGATCAAATTTGTGTTACATGCCCTCCATCTAGATCGATCCAACGTGAATTTCAAGACAAGATCAAACTAGATGCTGACAAAATTACATAAAGACATTTATGGAAATTATAAGTGGCCTAGAGAGAGGGCAGATGGTGCCTTCTTCAATTTTAGCACAACACCCCGAAATGCCAATCAAGCAAACAGTCGGGATAGACTGAGCCTCGGTCAAATCTGTTGTGGTTTTATAATGAGGACAGCGCGGGTGGAAGCTAGTCACGGCGAGAGAGGTCTTTTCTCGGCATAAATACACGGATCTAGGCCAAACGGATATAGCAGACTGGCCACGAAAGGAGACAATTCTGGCATAAAATACATCCTCTAATTTTCGATTTTGGGTATGAAAAATTGAGCGAACAGTCCATGGCATGGATAAAAACAGAACAGTACAGGACTGATATAACAATCTGGAGCTACTAACACAATAGGGGGCACCCACATGAAAAAATTTTCAAAATTTTTTTTCTAGAAATGACCCCTCTAGGAGTAAAAACATGCGGGGAATTTGAAAATTTCGAAGCGAAAAAACGCTTCCCTGATCCAGGGAAGGCGTATTGTGTATTGAAGCGAAAAGTCGCAAAAATTGCATTTTTGCGACTTTTCGCTTCAATATACAGGCCGAATGAACTAAATTTCGATTTCGCCGTACAACTGGTTGTTTAGAGGTTTTCCTATGTGGGGAATCGATTTCGCGCAAAAAGTAAAAAATTCGGAGAAAAAGTGAAAAATTCGAAAAAAAGTGCCGAAGTGTGAAAACGCTTCTCTGACCCCGATTCAGAGAAGGTGATGGGTGTGGTGTATTGAAACGAAAATGGACTTTTAGAATTTTTTCAAAATTCGATTTTTCGCCGGAAAACCAGCTATTTAGGGGTTTTTCTAGGCGGGGAATCGATTTCGCGAATTCCCGAAGCGTGAAAATGCTTCCCTGGCCCTGTTTCAGGGAAAGTAGTGGGTGTAAGTCCATCTTCGCTTCAATACACCCACTATCTTCCCTGAATCAGGGAAGGTAGTGAAACGTTTTCACGCTGCGGAAAATGCGCACAATCGATTTTCTACCTAGAAAAACCCCTAAACAACCGAGTTTACGGCGAAAAATCGAATTTTCGTCCATTTTCGCTTCGATACACCCACCACCTTCCCTGAATCAAGGAAGCGTTTTCACGAAAAAATTTTTTTGGCATGAGTTTTCGACATTTTTTCTGTGGCGATGCTGTGAAAAAAAAAGAAATATATACAAAAACTATCCACTGAACAGACACACATATACATTCGACTAAAAACTTTCCATTCTTTCCAAAAGAACAGCTGTTGATCCACCAGAACTTTTTGAGACACACAACCATTCAAAAACTGCGCATTTACGACAAAAGAAGAGAACCAAATGGCAAAAAAAATTTTACAACGACGAGCAGCATTTCGCACACTCGCTTTTCCCATCTAAGCATTTCGAATTGTTAACTGTGAAAATTTTTTGATCTGATAAGCAAGTGTATACGAATCGAAACAAACATGTTTCTTTTAGCAATGATTTTTTTTATGAACGCATGAGAAATTAATGCACCAAAAAACTCGTATGTAAAAATGATATATTCGGAAGTTCATGAAAAATGGAGAAATTTTTGTTTTTACGACAGCTTCTGAATCGTTGTAGTTTTTGAGAGAATTGCGTTTGAAATTGCTCATGTTTTCGTTGTAATACACAAACTTTTTGAATAGAGTACTGTTCTTGAATATAAAGGTGGCGAATTTTTCAATTTTTAATGCAATTTTCAATTTGTGAAGATTTTTGTAATTTTTTCGGATTTTTCTATTTTTAACGCAGTTTTTAATTTGTTGACAAATTGTTCATTTTTGAAATTTTACAATTTTTCGAATTTCTCCATTTTTGATCAATTTTGGACGCAGTTTTTAATTTTTCTCGAATTTTCGCGTCGATATACAGCTTCTCCTGAATCTGAGGGATTTTATCAATGTCAAATTCGGATTCCCCGCACATTTTTACTCTAAAAGGGGTCGTTTTTAGGCAAAAATTGCATTTTTGCGACTTTTCACTTCAATACATAGGCCTTCCTTGAATCAGGAAAGAGTTTTTCGCTTCGAAAATTTCAAATTTCGCGCCCCCCTCCAAATTCGAATCCTAGCTAAGGCTCTAGCTATTTTGTATAGAGCGAAGAATTAAAAAATTGATTGATATTGATTTTATTAAAAAATAATTATTAAAAAATGTTTATAAAAGAATCTAAATTTTGTACTAATCTCAAAAATATTTTTTTCTAAATCTTGGGAGCTACTACACAATAGCGGGGGAGGGGCCACCCACGTGAAAATTTTTCGAAAATTTTTTTCTAGAAATGACCTCGGAGAATCCGAATTTGATATTTTCAACGCGAAAAAAAGCTTTGTTGATTCAGGGAAAGCGTATTGTGTATTGAAACGAAAAGTCGCAAAAACATTTTTACTCCAAAAGGGGTCGTTTTTAGGCAAAAATTGCATTTTTGCGACTTTTCACTTCAATACATAGGCCTTCCCTGAATCAGGAAAGAGTTTTTCGCTTCGAAAATTTCAAATTTCGTGCCCCCCTCAAATCCGAATCCTAGCTAAGGCTCTAGCTATTTTGTATAGAGCGAAGAATTAAAAAATTGATTGATATTGATTTTATTAAAAAATAATTATTAAAAAATGTTTATAAAAGAATCTAAATCTTGTACTAATCTCAAAAATATTTTTTTCTAAATCTTGGGAGCTACTACACAATAGCTGGGGAGGGGCCACCCACGTGAAAATTTTTTTCTAGAAATGACCTCGGAGAATCCGAATTTGATATTTTCAAAGCGAAAAAAAGCTTTGTTGATTCAGGGAAAGCGTATTGTGTATTGAAACGAAAAGTCGCAAAAACATTTTTATTCCAAAAGGGGTCGTTTTTAGACAAAAATCGCATTTTTGCGACTTTTCGCTTTAATACATAGGTCTTCCCTGAATCAAGGAAGCTTTTTTCGCTTCGAAAACGTCAAATTCGGATCATGTTTATACCTATAGGGGTCATTTCCAGAAACAAATTTTTCACGTGGGTGTCCCCCTTCTCATTGTGTAGTAGCTCCAGTCTTAGCATTTGATTAATCAAGTATATACAGGGTGGGCCAAAAAAAGTGGGTTTATTTTTATTTTTTGTTTGAAAAAGCTTCCCTGACCCTTATTTAGTGAAATGAGTGTTTTGTATTGAAGCGAAAATCGAAAATTTTTCGGTTTTCTGCCTCAAAACCATCCTTCTGGGGGTAATTTTATGCGGGGAATCGATTGCGCGCATTCGTGAATCCTGAAAATGCTTCTCTGAATCAGGGAAAATTTGGGTTTTTGGCGCGAAAATGGTCATTTTTCGCATTTTCAAAAACCCAATACAAAAAAGACACAGCGACCATTTTCGCTTCAAAAAGACAATGGCTTTAGGCTTAGGCCTTAGCCTAAACCTAAAGCCTAAGGCCTAGGCCTAAGGACTAAGCCTAAGGCCTAAGCCTAAGGCTAAGAAAAGTCCTATAGATTTTTTGTTTGAGTTGTATGGGTTGAATTGTCCTGGGTTGAGTTGTCCGGGTTGAGTGGTACGTGTGTTGAGAGTGTCTGCCCCCAATGGGGGGAGGGAGTATAAGAGCTGAAGTAGCTCCGGAATTCCTACCGAAAATAACTGAAAAAATACGAAAATCGTACATTTCATGGTCTGGGAGGCGTTTTCAAGGGTTTTCGATGCGCGCAATCGATTTCTTGCATAAAAATACCTCTAATGAATCATTTGGAGAAAAAATTTTTTGGAAAATTTTTCGCCAAAAAATGACCAAATGGCGGTTTTCTGGAACACCTTGTATAGCTTTTTTTTGAAATTTTAATGCTATGACTTGTCTTAATATTATTACATGAAAATTATTATATTATTGACAATTATAAATTATACAACAAATTACCATTTTATCTTTACATTTTAAGATGTCTAGTGAGTGCCGTAGGCAGGATTTCTCGACGGGGGGGGGGATATAGTATTGTTTTTGGAACTATCGATTAGATATCCCACTGAACATGAAATTTTTTTCATCATCTATAATTGACCCCTCTAGGGGTAGTGATTAGGCGGCTTCGCGGCCGCAAGGTCGCAGATTCGAATCCCGCTTAGAGTCAATTTTGGCAAATTGGCTCCAAGCGAGATTCGAACTCGCGACCTTGTGACCACGAAGCCGCTGCTTTGTCACTGCACCACCGAGGTATGTTGTTTCATTCGTATCATTTCATTCGTTTCGTTTCAAACGTTTCGTTTCATACGACTCTATGCCCATGTCCCCTTGTCCCTCCTTGCCTACGGCACTGTGTTTAGCTAAAAAAATTTTTCATTATTTTTCGACTATTTTCTTTCAAAAAGACCTATACACAAAGGCAACACATCAAGGTTATAAAAAACTAATTATGCACAAACTAATTTTNCTACGGCACTGTGTTTAGCTAAAAAAATTTTTCATTATTTTTCGACTATTTTCTTTCAAAAAGACCTATACACAAAGGCAACACATCAAGGTTATAAAAAACTAATTATGCACAAACTAATTTTGTTATTCTTGTCGATCGACCAGATTCGTGGTCAACTTCGGACGAAGTAGGATTTGGTATAATAGTAGATTTTACATGCTTTTTCATAGGCAAATCCAAGACTTCGGGATTTTTGCAAATCAAAAAAGGCACATAAAACATCTTGCTATGAAGTAGAACGCTTGACGCTGAATGCAACATCGGTAGCCTATAAATATGTGTGGTTTATATAGTCTGTTTCAGCTGTCGGGCAAAAAAGTTGCCCATAGCCAAGTGGGCAAGGAAGCCGCCCGTCCGATCTGGTAAGTTAAGCAACGTTGGGCCCTCAGGTTCAATCCCGCACGGGTAAAAAGTTTGATGTTCACAAAAATTTCTTTTACAAACAATAGAGCAAAACTTGTTGTCTCCATTATAAAAGAAATTTGTTTAATATAAACTTTTTGCCCTCGTAAGATCGATTCTAAGGGTCCAACATTGCTTAACTTGCCAGATCGGACGGGTGGCTTCCTTGTTCACGGACGGACGGCCTCCTTCTTATATATTCGAAAAGTTCATGAAAAATGGAACATTTTTTGTTTTTACGCAACCTCTGAGTCGTTGCCGAGAAAGTCGCGTTTGAAGTCGGCGATTTTTGAAATCTGTGTATTACAACGAAAATATGAACGCAGTGAAAATTTGTCCCTGAATCAATAACAGTTGTGTATTGATGCGAAAATTCAAAAAAATTTTTTGCCAGTTTTCGTAAGCCGATGAAAAACGAAAAAGTTTTTTATTTTTGCGTCAATACACAACTTGTATTGATTCAGAGACGACTTTTCATGTTTTCGTTGTAATACACAGATTTCAAAAATCGCCAACTTCACATGCAATTATCTCAAAAACTACGCCGAGAAAGTCGCGTTTGAAGTCGGCGATTTTTGAAATTTGTGTATTACAACGAAAACATAAACGCAGTAAAAATTTGTCCCTGAATCAATAACAGTTGTGTATTGACGCGAAAATTCAAAAAAATTTTTGACAGTTTTCATAAGTCGATAAAAACGAAAAAATTTTTATTTTCGCGTCAATACACAACTTGTATTGATTCAGGGACGACTTTTCATGTTTTCGTTGTAATACACAGATTTCAAAAATTGCCAACTTCACATGCAATTATCTCAAAAACTACAACGATTCAGGACATACCGTAAAATTAAAAAATGCTCCATTTTTCACGAACTTTCCAAAAATATGGCAAGAATTTTTACAAAAATATGGCAAGTGCCATATTTTTCAATGAGGTATGAGGATGAAAAATATAGCAAAGGGCACGAAAATATGGCATTTGCCATATTTAGGGTCGCCACAAGCTATCGCACAACCACAATCAACGGCACAAGCTATCGTACGAAGTCATCGTACGAGTGTAAAATACACTCGTACGACGGACGAAATGGCCACAAGCTGTAGTACAAATTTCGTCGTACTGAGTCGTACGATCGCACGACAGCTTGTGGCGATTTCGTCGTACTTTTACGTTAATTTTACAATCGTACGATAGCTTGTGCCGTGCTTGTGGCGACCCTTAGTAATGTGGAGGATCCTGCATATATATATACCATGTGAGAATTTCTGTTAGCAGCGGTCCAGCCTCACTTCGATTCAACTGATTTTGTAGCGCACTCACAAACTTGTCTTGAATAGTTGACACTTTTCGAAGATAAATTGTTTGTGATTTGGCCAATCGGTTCGTCCCGTCTTTATCTAAAAATGACTTTTTTCCTTCAAAATTTTAGTCTCGTGTTTGCCCAAAAATTTTTGTCTAAAGAAATACTGGGAATTTTTTTCAGTCGAGGTCAAACGAAAATTCAAGGTCAGTTCCGTCTAACGTGCTGAAAGAAGAAAACATGCGTAAAAACCGGTCTTCACCATTATTCAGTGTTTATGAACTCGGGAAGAAGAAGAATAACAAGACAGTGCCGATAAATCTTATACTATAAATTAACAACTAACCATAAGATGAGTAGTGGAGGAAGGTGATTGCTTTCAGGCAGACATAGGCTTCTAGAGTGATGTGAAGGCGGCTAAAGGAATGGAGCAAAGCAGTAAATTTCTCGACCAGTGGACCGGCTTCTCTAAAAAAATTTGTTGGAGCTCGTTGATTTTAAAAGGTGGAGCAAAAAGGTGCACTTTTGTGATTTTTGGGATTCGAAAATTTGGATCTCAAAATTAGTTCAAAAATCGATGTTTGAGCCAATTTTGGGGAAATTTGTTTGAGCTCTAAATTGGTTTAAAAATCGATTTTGTGATAATTCATATAAACAATTCAGTTTTTAGAGTAAAAATCGATTTTTAAACCAATTTAGAGCTGAAAAATCGATTTTTGGACCAAAAATCGATTTTTGATCTCAAAATTGATTCAAATTTTTTTAAATTTTCGTGCCCCCAAAAATTACAAGAGGGCACTGTTTTTCGCCATTCTTAATTTGATGTTTGATAGGTATAAAATAGAATACTTGATCACATGATCTAGTGGAATTTCTTTCCGCATCACCGATGATAACCGTTTCTGAAGCAATTGTAAATTGATCGATGAGTCAACGAACGACACCTCATCGTTTCCTTCAATAGTGGTGGAGCTAACTGCAATTGGTTCCGCCACTGCTCCGCTCATGGAAAATGCATAGTAGCAGGCAGAGAGAAGAACCTTTAAATTGATTATAAACTGGGGAACCGAACACTTCGCGCCCGGGGGGGGGGGGGGAGAAGTTGTATTTATTACCCTCAGCCTCGCCGAGTACAGCTCGGCCTTCGGCCTCGCTCCGAGTATATGTGTTTTTTGGCAGGGGCAAAAACATTCGGTTTCTGTCGAGAATCGAACCTGCAAGTAATTATATAAACCGAGAGTTTAGCCACTCAGCCATGAAGGTAAACTCTTACACGTCGATAAAATTGCATTTTTATCTTACGTTAAAACATGATATGGGGCTAAAAAATTAATTTGTTTAATTTTTTTGTCAAGAGCAAAATCTTTTGGATCCTGCCAGGAATCGAACTTGAGAGCAATTTCTACGAGCCGACAGTCTTCGCCACTCGATCATGTGGGCTTCTTAATCTATATCATTAGATTTCTTACATTAAAACATGATATGAGGCTAAAAAATTTTCTTTGAAGGGTACCCCCATGATTTTGGTGTCATTTTTCTTCTCTCATCGATTCCTATCGATTGGTATAGACCGTGACGGAATTAGACTTAAGGTGACGGAAATAGCACAAACAGACGCACATAGCGCGTTTAATTTTTTAGGTGGGATTTATAATTCTGTCATGTTGCGACACGACAGTGCATTTTTATGTCGTACGACAACGTTTATAGTTCAGTCGTACGACGTGTCGCGACACGACGAAAGTATAAATAAGGGTCGGCACAAGCTATCGTGTTCCCACAAGCAACAGAACAAGCTATCGTACGAAGTCATCGTACGATAGCTTGTGGGGCCGTCGTACTTTTATACGATAGCTTGTGCCGTGCTTGTGGCGACCCTAACGCTTTAGGATTGTATTAAAAAATATACACACAAAAACAACATACCATTTCTGCCCATCTTTGCGTCAATAACTGCGTATGAACCTCGACGGGAATTTCGGAATAAAAGGGCAACAATTTTGTCCAATCAACGAGCTTCTCAATGATTTCTTCGCCAATTTTCGACAACCTCTCACAAACGGTAATATTCTCCTCTTGATTATGCTCAGCAGTGCGTATGCGAAGCCCATTCAAGTTGATCAACTCATCGATTCGATCGATTTCAATCAGTACCTAATTTTTTATTCACAAATTTCAAAACAAATTTTGGAGCTACTACACAATATGAAGGGAGGGCTACCCACGTAAAAAATTTTTCGAAAATTTTTTTCTGGAAATGACCCCTCTAGGAAATAAAAATATGGGGGCAAAAAAATCCCTGATTCAGAGAAGGCCTATGTATTGAAGCAAAAGGTCGTAAAAATGTGATTTTTGCTTCAATACATCAGCCTTCCCTGAATCAGGGAAGCGTTTTTTCGCTTCGAAAATGTCAAATTCGGATTCCCCCGCATGTTTTTACCCCTAGAAGTGTCATTTCCAGAAAAAATTTTCATAAAAAGGCAAAAACTTTTGGACGGTAAGAGGAATTGAACCCTTGAGCCTGCACCATATCCACTACGCGATCCGGCTATTGATCGAAGGGATCACTTTTTACTTATATAAGGGGCACACTGCCATAAAAAATGCTACTTCCAGTTGAAGGGGGTAAAAAATTGGGCTCAAAAATCGATTTTGAGCCACCCTATTGTGTAGTAGCTTCGAGATGAGTCAAAAGATTCCATTCCAAAAGTTGTACCTCGATCAGTTCTTTTTCCGACTGGCTAGTGGGTAAGCGAGAATCGTCCGTTTTCACTTCCATTATGTTCGATTTGTTCTCCGACAACGGTGTCTTGAATGGTTTCGGTTTTTCCAGTTCCACGAAAGCAGAATCTTTCAAAATTTCCGGTGAAATTTCTGTTGCGGGGTTTTGGTGTACCAGAAATTTCTTTGATTTGCGATATTTTAGCTTAAAAAATTGAATTTGTGTTAGTTTCATACGACATTTTCGAAGCGAAAAACGCTTCCCTGATTCAGGGAAGGCTTGTGTATTGAAGCAAAAATCATATTTTTACGACTTTTCGCTTCAATACACGGCCTTTCCTGAATCAGGAAAGCATTTTTTCGCTTCGAAAATGTCAAATTCGGATTCCCCGAATCATAAGTAATGTCGACTCCAAAAAATACATCGTCATTTTTCGCTCGTTTTCGATGAAATTTTTTCAGTAGAGTAAGAGTGTGTATTCTACGGCCTTTTTGAGCGTAACTCATGTTTTCGTGTCAATATACAGACTTGTTCAAAAGTCTGTATATTGACACGAAAACATGAGTTACGCAAAAGACCGATTAGATCGTATACTTTGTTACAGTGTGGGACTCTAACTAAAACAACTATTTTTTACCTTATATAAATTATAAATAGCACTACCATTTCGCCCACCAGGCATCCTATCTTCACGCACAGCTAAAATACAAGGTGTCCCAAAAAAAGTGGAATTTTCATGATTTTTTCATGAATTTTGGACCCGAAAATTTGTCTAAAAATGACCCGTATAGGGATAATTTGATGCGGGAAACCGATTGCGCACACTCCCAAACCCGTGAAAACGCTCCCTTGACCCTGATTCAGGGTAGCGTGTTGAAGCGAAAATGAAAAAAATTCGGATTTTGACCGGATATCCTAGTCTTTTTCTATGCAAAAATCGATTGCGCGTGTTTTCAAAACGTGAAACATCCTTCGAAACGTGAAACGACCTTGTCCCTGATTCAGGGTAGCGTATTGATGCGAAAATGAAAAAACTTGGATTCATTTTCGCATCGATACGCTACCCTGAATCAGGGTCAAGAAAGCGTTTTCACGTTTCAGGAGTGCGCGCAATCGATTTCTCGAATAGAAACCCCTCGGATAGCCTGTCAAAATCCGAATTTTTTCATTTTCACATTAATACTTTACCCTGAATCAGGGTCACTGAAGCGTTTTTAATCTTCAGGAGTTCGCGCAATCGATTTCTCGAATAGAAAACCCCTCGGATAACCTGTCAAAATCCGAATTTTTTCATTTTCGCATCAATACTCTACCCTGAATCAGGGTCAATGAAGCGTTTTCAAACTTCAGGAGTTTGCGCAATTGATTCCCCCGCATCATATAGGGGTCATTTTTAGAACAAATTTCGAGTCTTTTTCCAAAATTCATGAAAAAATCACGAAAATTCCACTTTTTTTAGGACACCCTGTGAATAATTGCATGATTCGCAAGACTTATTTATGTATTTACCTTGAATGACAAGCCCTTGTTGAAGGCATTTTTGAAAGCGACAAAATTGACACCGGTTCCTGAGCTCTTTCGTCATCGGACAGCCACCATTCCCGCTAACACACGTGTAGACTCGTTTGTTTTGAACGGTCCGTTTGAAAAACCCTTTACACCCTTCGCACGTAAAACAACCGTAATGGAGTCCACTGGACTTGTCACCACAAATCGCGCACAGCAAGGGATTCTCGTCTGGAAAGTTGAAAGTTGCTGTAGAAGTCGATGGATTCGACCCCAGATGGTCGTCCTTGGCTAACGTACTGCTGCTCTCCCATGATTTCTTTCTAGATGGATGTGTTGGACTGCTTTCAAGTGAAGAAGATGAGCTAGCTAGCGATTCGCGACTCTGAAAAAGCTTATTAACGCTTTGTTGGAAATCGAAAAAAAATGAAAAAATTCGAAAAAATTGAAAAAATCGATTGGATGGATCCTTACTTCAGGAATACGATTGTCGGTATTAGTATCTGAAAAGCTTCGAGAAGTTGCCGCGCTGTTGTTGACATAATAGTTGATCCATGATAGTGTCGAGTTTGCGGATGCTTTAATCGAGCGACTTGTTGGTGTTGAACGTGCTGAGCCGGTGCTGGTGTTTGACCACGAGCCGTCTTCATCTGGTTGATTCGGTGATATTTCAGTGCTTGAACTAAAATTTCGGAGCTACTACACAATAGGGAGAGAGGGGGGGGGGGTACCCACATGAAAAATTTTTCGAGAATTTTTGCTCAAAAATTGAATTTTTTGTGAAAAATTGAATTTTTACCTTAAAAATTGAATTTCCCCCCCCAAAATCGAATTTTCGATCCCAAGATTGAATTTTTTTGTAAAAAATTGAATTTGTTCTAAAAATTGAATTTTTTGTTCAAAAATCAAATTTTTTGTAAAAATTAAATTTTTACCTTAAAAATAGAATTTTTGCCCCAAAAATTGAATTTTTTGTGAAAAATCGAACTTTTGCCCCAAAAATTGAATTTTGTTAGAAAAATCGAATTTTTGCCCCAATAATTGAATTTTGTTAGAAAAATCGAATTTTTGCCCCAAAAATTGAATTTTGTTAGAAAAATCGAATTTTTTGCTCAAAATCAAATTTTTGCCCGAAAAATTGAATTTTTTGTGAAAAATCGAATTCTTGTTCAAAAATCGAATTTATCGAATTTTTTTTTAAATCGATTCTTTAACCGAATTTAAGTTTGTGTATTACAACGAAAACATGAACACAAATTCAAATTTCCATCGCAATTATCTCAAAAACTACAACGATTCAGAATTTACCGTAAAAACAAAAAATGCTTCATTTTTCATGAATTCTCCGAATAAATAATTTTTACATAGTTTCTTTGAGTGGACTTCCCCCTTTAAGACAAAAAAATTACCCTGGGCGTTTATGAAAACTTCCATTGTGATGTTTGGCATTCACAATGGGATGATTTTCGTTCGGTTTATGTGGCCGTAATAAAGAAGTTGGTGCTTCATGGAAATAGCTCGGATGGTGGAACGAGTGATCCAATGATGTATGCCCGAAATAACTTCCTGGATGTGGTACGAGCAAAGGATTGGGCGCCGAAAACGACGCAGATCGTGTCAATAGTTGTGGTCCGCCGAGAGGGTGAAAAATAGGATGTTTGGGTAGATGCACGAAGAGGCTAGGATCGAGATGATCAGCTCCCGAAGTGGACAATGATCGTTGTAGATGGCCAGTAGCAGCATCTCTACACGCCCATTGACTTAAATAATAGTGATACAGATTCAAGACTTCTGGTGGTGGGGGTGCTGGCCAGCCGAATGGATGAATGCCGGCTGGGACTGGGCGGATGGCTGTTGGATGTGCCAATGGTGGAGATGGGCTAGCCGAGTCATTTTTCATCGGAGAGAAGTCATCGGTTGATAAGGATGCTGCGGATGAGGTATCTTCTTCTTCGAGTTTTACTGCTTGACTGGAATGGGCAATTACAGGGCTTCTGAAGTTGATCGCATGGCCAAGTTCATGAGGTGGGTGGTGGAAATTCCGATTCATGCATGCGTAGAAATTATTATTCTAGTAATACTTAGGGGAGAATAAAAATTTCTAAAAATAATCATTTGTATTAAATATAGGGCTCAAAAAAAAGTTTTTTCCAAGCAAAATTACGCCAAAATTGTAAAATTGTTTTGGATTATTGAAACGAAAAAATGAATCAGGGTTTCGTTTCAATAACGCAAAAAATAAAGTTTTTCGTCGTAATTTCAGCAATGAGCTATCACTAAGGGTAAAACGAAACAAGTTTTTTAAACCAAGGCAAAAAGACACATACACACACGGGACTCGAACCTTGTACCTTTATTTTGGGGGCAAAAATTCGATTTTTAGCCAAAATTCAATTTTGAGCAAAAATTCAATTTTTGGGGCAAAAATTTGATTTTGAGCAAAAGTTCGATTTTTCACAAAAAATTCGATTTTTCACAAAAATTCAATTTTTCATAAAAAAATTCAATTTTGAGCAAAAATTCGATTTTTCACAAAAATTTTGAGCAAAATTCAATTTTTGGGGTCAAAATTTGATTTTTCACAAAAAATTCGATTTTGAGCAAAAAATTAAATTTTGGACCAAAATCCTATTTTTTTTACAAAAATTCGATTTTTGAGCAAAAATTCAATTTTTCATAAAAAAATTCAATTTTGAGCAAAAAATTAAATTTTTGGACTAAAAATCCTATTTTTGAGCAAAAATTCGATTTTTCACAAAAAATTCAATTTTTGGGGCAAAAATTCGAAAATTTAGTCGAAAATCGCAAATATCCGCTTTTTTTAGCCACCTTGTATATCCCTTATGCCACAGAGAATAAGACTTGATAAAAAAAAATATAATTTTGACCAAAAGCTACGCGTAAACTCGTGGCCATGACTTTTGTCAAACGAACGAATAAAAATATAAGTATTGTAATGTGAAAAAGATCAAGAGCCAGTTGTCAAATGTTATACTAAAAAAGAGTAGTTGCCAATTTGATGGGCAAACTGGACTTCAAGGTTATCTTATTTCTCAACAACATTCTAAAGGCGGGACAACGTCTCTCGAGTGCATACCATATTCAATCAACTTTATAAGCCTTAATAAGCCTTTACAGATTTGATTTTTGAGCACAAATTCGATTTTATACAAAAAAAATTCAATTTTTGGACAAAAATTTGGGCACTACTATCGATTAACGACCGCATTGAACATGAATTTTTTCGAAAAAATTTTTTCTCGATTTTTTTCTGAAAATGACCCCTATGGGGGTAATTTTGATGCGAGAAATCGATTGCACGCATTCCCGAAGCGTAAAAACGCCATCTTGACCAGGTTTTTGTGAAAAATTGCCTATTTTTTCGCCTGAGAAAAGATTAAAAAAGGCGAAAAAATAGGCAATTTTTCACAAAAACTTGGTCAAGGTGGCGTTTTAACGCTTCGGGAGTGCGTGCAATCGATTTCTCGCATCAAAATTACCCCCATAGGGGTCATTTTCAGAAAAAATCGAGAAAAAATTCACGTTCAATGCGATCGTTAATTGATAGTAGTACCAAAATTTGATTTTTGAGCAAAATTTCGATTTCTGGGGCAAAAATTCGAATTTTGAGTAAAAATTCAATTTTTGGATAAAAATTTGATTTTGAGCAAAATTTCGATTTCTGGGGCAAAAATTCGAATTTGGAGTAAAAATTCAATTTTTGGATAAAAATTTGATTTTGAGCAAAAATTCTATTTTTCACAAAGGGGTCAAAAACTCGAAATTTCTTATGTTACAACCTAATAGGTAAAAGACCTTGAAATTAATTTTAGATTTGACGAATAAAAAGTTTTGGCGCGAAAACGTCGTTTATTTTCACACCATATAAACACGGCACTTGGCCTTCAACGCGAGAGTCGGAAAACGGACAAAGGGGAAACGGTAAGAAGCGGATCATTGACAAGAGAGTGAAAACTTCCTACGGAAGAAGGGAAAAACGAACAGACATATCATTGACTCAAGGCCATTAGTAGTCAACTCTTCATACAAAGAGACTCTCATATAACTTGTTGACAAATACTGTCTTGTAGATGATAATAAATGGTGAAAAAAAGGGGAATTCTGATTGCAGCAGTTGAAGGATAACAGAGAGACATGGAATTTTGTGTTTGTTTAACAAAGTGGAATAAGAGGGAGACGAATTTCGTGTTGATAATATATTCGACCTTGATCCAGGCAGACGGACATAGTGTACTTTAGGCGGAATTGAATAAGAGTATAAAGAAAATTTTAATAATTTTTTAATCTGTTATGTTATGAAAATAACAGATAATAATCCGTTATCCAAAGTTGGGACAAAGTGGCTTAAAGGGGAAGGGGTGTAAAGTAGGGTCGAGTAGAAACTTTTTTGAATTTTTTTAACAAGTGACCCTTTAGGGGTAAGTTTATGCGAAGAATCGATTGCGCGCATTGAAAAATTCTGAAAAATTTTTCCCGGGTTCAAAAAATGGAAAAATTAGGGGTCATTTTTTTCAATTTTTTGACCTCGGAAAAATTTTTCAGAATTTTTCAATGCGCGCAATCGATTTTTCGCATAAAATTACCCCTAAAGGGTCACTCTCCTAAAGGGTCCAAAATCGAATTTTTTGTGAAAAATTGAATTTTTACCCCAAAAATCGAATTTTTGCCCCCAAAATAAAAGTACAGGATTTGAGTCCCGTGTCAACTCCCGAGAATTTGCCCACCAACACGACCACGCAGGGATGCAAAGTATAAATAATAGTCAAGCTCGATTTAGTGACACCCTCCCTCCGATTTAGTGATCCCTCCCGTGAATTTTCCCGCCAACACGACCACGCAGGGATGCAAAGTATAAATATAGTCAAGCTCGATTTAGTGACCCCTACCGTGAATTTTCCCGCCAACACGACCACGCAGGGATGCAAAGTATAAATACAGTCAAACTCGATTTAGTGACATCCTCCCTCCAATTCGATTTAGTGACCCCTCTCCCTGGGGGTACAGTTGCCCAACCCCGGTACCCCCCCCCCGGTAAAATTCGACCGGGGTAGGTCATGGGGTAGGGAGGGGGTGGGTCATGAGGTGAGAGGGAGTAGGTCATGAGGTGGGGAAGGGGTAGGTCATCGGTTCCCGGCACCGGGGACCAATTTTTTTTAGAAGTTCTAAAAAAAGGTCGCCAAACTGCGAAGGGGTGGGTCATAAAAATAAAAATTTTGGACCGGGGTCTGTGCAACTGTGCCTGAGGGTGTCACTAAATCGAGAGTTGACTATACCTGCTCTAAATTTTTCATAAAAATATTAGCCTAGAAAAAAGCGTAGACTGAAAAAGTTGAACTGAAAAACGAAAGATGAAGAACGCAACGCTTGTTGTATCTCATCTCCTAACACAGGTCCTTTATTGTTAGTATGTGATGGGGGTCAACCTGAAAGAATACGTTGGAGATCCAGAAAACGATACAAACACACACATGCACGCAAAGGTGAGAACAATGGAAAAACCCGAGTGGACATTTAACGTTTAAAGACGAGCGCCTCCGTCGTTTCAGATCCGAACATCGGATATAGCTGAAGAACGCACCGACCAGCCTTTTCATCCTTAGAGATAACAGCAAAGAATCCGTGAATATGTGTAATATACCTGGTTTCTGGATGCGATAAGATTGATTTGCAAAAATCTAATAAGTCTAGGTCGAAATCCTATTCGAAAAAGAAGCAGGAGGTCATGGAAAAGGTAGCGTTTCAATGTAAAAATTTTGAGCATGGTGGACGAAAAAAATTGAAAAAATGCGATCCGCTGTGGTCGAGTGGAAGCGTTTACAGGATCAGTCCAGTGGAAAAAGTTGCCCTTTTGTTCATAATCAGAAAGTTCATGAAAAATGAAGCATTTTTTGTTTTTACGACATATTCTGAATCGTTGTAGTTTTCGAGATAATTGCGTTTGAAATTTTGATGTACATGCTTTCGTTGTAATACACAAACTTTTTTGAATTTTTTGCGAAAAATCGATTTTTTAAAGAAAAAAGATAAATGAGATGAACAAGATGACACCAAAATTATCCAATTTGAACATTGTTTTGGGTTATTGAAACGAAAACCCTGAATCAGAATTTTCGTTTCAATAACCCAAAACAATTTTCAAATTGGATAATTTTGGTGTCATTTTGTTCGTCTCATTCAGCTATAAACAATTGCTACAATGTTCATTTTATGAAAATTGAAAAAATCGATTAAAAATTCAAAAAAGTTTGTGTATTACAACGAAAACGTGTACACAAATTCAAAATTTCAAACGCAATATCTCGAAAACTACAACGATTCAGAACATGCCGTAAAAACAAAAAATGTTCCATTGAACTTTCATATTCATCTTGTGTTCTTGAAGATGCTCCATTGAACTTTCGAAAAATGCTTCATTAAACTTTCATTTTCGGCTTGCGCTCTTGCCCTTTGATTAAAGAAAAATGATCGAAAACGGATTTCTAGACTATAGATCAAATTTGATAAAATCACTTATTTTGGCGCACTCTTGAAATTCAGTACGAATTTTGAAGCTCAAACAAATCAAGTCATCCTTCAAATCTATAGCCGAAATTTGTTTTTGGCTACCACGGAACTTTTTATTGAATCAGGCAACATGTACATTGAAACGAAAAGAAACCCTTATATAGGATTTTTGATGCATCCCTGCGTGGTCGTATGGCGGAAAAATCAGGATTAATAAGCACTAACTAAGCACTTAGTAAGCACTAACTAATCCTGATTTTCCCGTCATACGACCACGCAGGGATGCATCCAAAAAGCTATATAAGGATGCACATTTCTTTCCGTTTCCATGTACATGTCGTGGATCTTTATATAACTTTTTTAATGCATCCCTGCGTGGTCGTATGGCGGGAAAATTATGATTAGTTAGTACTAGTGCTCCTGATTTTCCCGCCATACAACCACGCAGGGATGCATCAAAAAAGCTAAATAAGGGTTTCTTTTCGTTTCAATGTACACGTTGCCTGA
>OZJO01022773.1:0-20294 GCA_900406225.1 Acrobeloides nanus | reverse complement strand
GGGCACCAATTTTTGCCGCGTTTTACTAAAAAAATTTCAATTTTCCCCCACCGTGTTCGCATTTCAAGTTATGGTTATATATAACTGCCGTGAAAATTAAACTAGCGTCCATTTTTTGGGGGTCAACTTTTGCACTATTTTTTTATATGCAATAACATATGCTAAAGTAATAAAAATTAAATTTTCATAAGACCAGACACGTAACAAAAGTTCAGGGGAGGTTGTGCAATCCACAAAAAATTTATTCTTATTCACAAAAATTCGATTTTTGAGAAAAAAAATTAAATTTTTGAGCAAAAATTCGATTTTAATGAAAAATTCGATTTTTCACAAAAATTGATTTTTTCATTTTATGAAAATTTAAAAAATCAATTTTTACGCAAAAAATTCAAAAAGTTTTGTATTACAACGAAAACAAGTACACAAATTGAAAATTTCAAACGCAATTTTCTCGAAAACTATAACGAAAATTTCAAAATCTCTCAAAACCTGCGAGAATCGATTCCCCATAGACGAAAATCCCCGAGAATGAAAAATTGGCGCATTTGGGCGCGGGATAAAAGAGTTCAGGAAAGTTTCTTTTTTTGGAACACGAAAAAACAGGGGGTTACCGATACAAAAATGCGAATATCTCGGATATAAGAATTTTTATCAAAAAAAGCGAAATGACGTTACCTTTGTGTGTGTACATCACCACGAAGAACATATCCAAAAATTAGCAAAATCGTTAGCGCCGTTCTCGAGAAAATGTTTGGGAGATAGGAAAAAAACAACCAAAACCGAAAAAACAGTTTTTTTCGATTTTCTCGATGGGGGTAAAGTTTGACACCAAAGTTTTACATAGTTTTCCACGCTATTTTTTATGACGAATATAATGGCGTAAATATCTTTTTATGACAGTTTAACTGAAAAAAAGGGAAAACGTTTTTTCAGGTTGTCCTAGCGTATGAAACAAACACAAAGGTGCGCAGCCTGGGGTCTGCGCGAAATTCAGAATATGCCGTAAAAACAACAAATGCTCCATTTTTCATCAACTTTTCGAATATCAACAAAAAATGGGCAACTGTTTTCCCACTGGACTGGTCCAAAAATTTGAACCTTGGATCGAACTCGAATTTGCGATAAGCATCTCGAACGCGCTTGTCGGCAATAGTCAGAAAACAAAACAATGTTAAATAAACTTATACCAAATCCGATTTGTGTTTATGATTGAATCCATGATAAGCTTTTTGTGAACTACAATCAATACCGATCCATCTGTTTACAAGCACATAATTTATCTCCTGTGCAGATCGGTGCTTGTATTTTCTCTTCATTTCCACACAATTGTTCGGAGCTAGTTCACTTTGTTGGATTTACTTATGGTCCAAAAGTCGAAATTTTTAAAATCAGCCGAAAAACATCCTATTAGGGGTTGTGTACATGTTTTCGTTGTAATACACAAACTTTTTTGAATTTTTTGCGAAAAAATCAATTTTTGTAAATTTTCACCAAATGAACATTGTGTAGCAGTTTTTTCACAGCTAAATGAGACGAACAAAATGATACCAAAATTATCCAATTTGAAAATTGTTTTGGGGTTATTGAAACGAAAACATGAATCAAAATTTTCGGCTTAGGCCTAAGCAGAAATTTCTGATTCATGTTTTCGTTTCAACTAGCTTCAATTGTTCAAAGAGATTCATTTCCTTCAAAAGTTGACTGTGAGACAAGATCACACCGGTTGCTGTTGTGTGCCGTTTTCGGTTTGAGAGACGATAACACGTGTGAATAGAAAAAGGAGAAGCGCCTTCTGTCCTATTGAGCATTTTGATTGAGCGCGTTTGAATCACTTCACTTTCTCGCTCCTTGTTTTTTCATTCACTCCTTCGGCGCCGATTTTCGATTGGAGTTCGATTTCGAAAATTATGTATGACAAATTTTTAGCTTGTTTGTGTTGATTAGATGAAATGAGTCGATATTTTTTCTGATTAGTTTTTCATTGTTGTTATTTTAACATGAAGAAATGAGAGATATCACATCCTAATAATTTTAACAAGATCATGGTCACGAAAATATCCCTGAATCAGGGAGTGTGTATTGAAGCGAAAATCGAAAAATTTTAGATTTTTTTGCCTAGAATTGATTTTCTGGGGGTAAATTTATGCGCGAAATGGATTGCTCGCATTCCCGAAGCTTGAAAATGTTTCCCTGATCCTAGGAAATAAGAGTGTGTATTGAAGCGAATTTTTGATTTTTCTTCTGAAAATCATCGTTCCTGGGGTTATTTTATTCGAGGAATCCGAAAAACATGCTCCCGAGTCGAAAAATGTTTCCCTGAATCAGGGTAAACATATTTAATAACAAGAAATTAATTCAAATCTTTCTTGTTAATTTTGTGTTATTACACATGCTTACCCTGATTCAGGGAAGCATTTATCCCGAAGCTTGAAAACGCTTCCCTGATCTTGAATCAAAGAAAAATTGATGGTATTATAGCAAAAATTGGTCATCGCTTCAATACACACATCTATTTCCCTGAATCAGGAAAGCATTTTCAAGCTTCGGGAATGCGCGCAATCGATTCTCCACATGAAATTACGTTCAAAAGAATAATTTTGAGGAAGGAATTTCAAAATTTTTCGACTTTCGATTTAATGACACATACTCCGATTCCCTGATTCAGGGTCAGTGAAGCATCTTTTCTTTTTGTTATACAAGAGGCTCCAGAGATCCGTTTTCGACAAAAAAATTTTCAGTATTAGACAAGAGTATAAAAATCGAATTTTTGCTCAAAAATCGACAGCGACCACGCAGGGATGCCGTCGGGACATTTTAGTATATATATAGCAAGTCGATTTCTTTATACACCAAATTTTCCCGCCAGCATCCCTGCGTGATCGTTATGTCCCTCGCCGGGTGTCATAAAACAGAGGTTTGACTGTATTGAAAAAATTTGTGTGTCGAAAACGGATTTCTGGAACCCCTAAAACATAAGGGGGACCAAGAGGAAAATTTTTCATTTTTCCATATTTGGGGGAGAAGGTTCCTCAGGTCCGGCTCTAGTGCAGTTTGTGCGTCCAATGAACATTTACGCGTCCAATCAAAATTGGACGCGTAAGCTTTTGGTACTTATGCACTATCAGGGGAGGGGATTCTGCATAAATTTATTCCTTAGATTTAGGCCTTATGCTTAGGCCTTGGGCTTTAGGCTTAAGCCCTAAGGTCTATAGCCTAAGTCCTATAGTCTAAGGACTAAAACCTAAGGCCCAAGATTAAGGTCTAGGCCTAAGGTAAAATAAATTTATGCAGAATCCCCCTCCCCCCGATAGTGCATAAGTACCAAATTTTGATTGGACGCGTAAATGTTCATTGGACGCGTAAACGCCCATTGGACACGCAAACTACACTAGAGCCCTCAGGTCCCCCCAAATTTTGACGAATTTTTCAATTTTTCCAAGGGTAAAAAAACTCGAATTTTCAAAAAAATTTTCTAAATCGTCTGAATTTTTGTATTCGGAGGGGGGTTCGACACGGGGAACTGGAATCTAAAGGATTTTTTTGATTTTGACCACTGGAAAAAAAGGAAAATCGTCTTTTGTCGATTGTCCACAAGTTAAATTTGTCAAACGTTGCCAACTAGTGCCACCAATTGTATTCCCTTATTTTTTACCTTGATCACCTTTTATAAATTTTTATAGACCTATTTCATGCCTAAATGTCTGCCGTGAAACTGAAAGAACGTAAATTGAAAGATGAACGCAAGCAAGCTAAGAAAGATCCTCTAGCTGCAAAAGAGGAAAGGAAAATGCGCCGGTAATGATTTGTTGTGAGTAGGGTTGACAAGAACGAGATATTCTTATCGGGAATCAAAATCGGAGAATGGGAATTCCCGAAATCGGGCAGGAATGAAAATTTTAAAAACATAAGGGGGGATAAAGGCAAATTTTTTTTCGAGTTTTTCAAAAATCAGCTTGGTCCCCCATTATGTTTTTTGCGCCAACAGTTACGATTTTTTGATTTAAAATCACACACTTCTAAGCAAAGAACCAGCGTCGCAGGAAAAAGTATAAAAAATACTTATTTTTAAGCTGAAAATGTCCATCCATTTGGGTAAAAATCCGCTAAAAAATCGAACGGGAACGGGAATATTCATCGGGATTCCCGAGAAAATAGCCATTTTCTGGGGGGAAATCGTCGGGAATTCCCGATTCGGGAATCGACAAAAATTTTCTCACCAACCCTACTTGTGAGTTGATTAAATAGCTACTTTTAGCCATGAGGTGAGTTCTCACATGAAGTTGGATCAAAGTGCAGATGATAAGCCTGGATGTTCTGTACCAATGATCCCATGTTGTAGAAAAGGTAATTTTTAGCGAGCGGTAACACGAGCAGGGCCATAGGAGTTCTAGAAATTTGAGGATGATCAAAAATTTGTGACGCCTTTTTGGTCTTCAATCATGATCTTTTGTCCTTTTATGTAAGTATTGTACAGGGTGAGCCAAAAAAACCGTCTGCTTTTTTGGCGAAAAATTCGTCAAAAATCGCTAAATGTGATTTTCAAAAATCACCTACAAGGGGTATTTTCATGCGAAAAAGCATGCAATTGATTTATTGCATGAAAATACCCCTTATAGGTGATTTTTGAAAAAATTTCACCAAAAAAATGCAAAAGTATGGCTTTTTGTCCTCCTATAATGTTCGAAATGGATGTTTGATCTCACATAATTTTTTTATGATAAACTGATTTTTCTAGGCGATCCAGTTGCAAATGAGGGTATAAAGATGGTATGCACGAATAAGAATTGCGAAATTGCAAAGAAATTGGTTCATCCAGAATGTTTTGAAGGCTTAGAAAATGCCTTATTAAAAATACTTAAAACTATGGGTAAGTGTACTGGGTGAGTGAAAAAGTGCACTTTTGTGATTTTTAATATGAAAAGGACTTGAAATTTTTTGATTCCTTGTTCCCCTTTAAACACGGGCCTAATTCGCCTCATTAAGTTACCCTTAGAAAGGGGGTCATTTTTAGAAAGAAAAAACTCAGGTTCCAATTAATGTAAAAAAATCACAAAAGGTGCACTTTTTTACTCATCCTGTATTTTTTGCTTGTTATTTTTTACGTTCAACTACAGATTGAACCAAAAAACGTACTTTTGCATTTTTTAGTGAAAATTTTTCAAATTTTTTTTTCAAAATCACCCTGAGGTATTTCCATGCGAGAAATCGATTACATGCAAAATTTTTTGAAAAATTTTCGCAATAAAAACGCAAAGTACGGTTTTTTTCTTACTCTGTATTTATAGGCTCGGCTCGAGGATGGACTGAAGTACAACGTCGACAGAATTTATGGGAAAAGAAAGGACTAAACTTGATACACAAACAAATCCGATGCCAATGTACTTTAGGAATCATGTGCCTTGATAATGATTTCAAAAACATACAGAAGGTGTTGTGTTGGTTTTAATTAATTGAATTTATTCTCATAATTTTAGAATAAGAAAGCCGATGAAATTGGAGTGCCACAAACAGAGAAACGAAAATCCAAGAAAAAGAATAAGGATCTACCAACGCTGACCTTTGGGAAAATTACAGCAACTCGGGAAGAACAAGTGCCTATAAATCGGTAAGATTTCGCACTCGTGATGTAGTACGAAGTCGCTCGCTTTCCATTCAAACAGGCGCTAGTTCGATTCCGGCTAGGGGAACAATGACGATTCCATTTCATTTTTTGAAGTCATAAACTGGAGACCGAGCACCTTTTGGCGCTCGACCTTCAAGTTCTGTGTGAACGACTGCAGCGCTCGGTCTCGCTTTTCTGAACGTCCCAAGCGGCGCTTCGAGAAAAAACAAGTAATATGTATTACTGTTACTCCAAGGGAAAAAAGTCCGATTTTGGTGTCAACCGTTTTTTTTCATCGTCCCCTACAACTTTTTTGTTTTTGGGTGTGTACAATTTAAATCTAATCATCGAAAACTAGTCCGGACGCACAGACAGACATTACATGTTTTATATATAAGAAGATTTTTTATTCAATCTGTTTTATCTATTTGTGGTAATTTTAGTAAGAGAGTAAATGAACTCGAAAACCATTATTTGTCATATCAAAGCCATGACGAGTCAATGGATGAAACCTATTTTGAGGAGGTAATGGCTTTTCTACAAATTCGATTTTTGATCATTTTTTTTCAAAAATTCATTAAACACGATTTTATTGTGGTTTCTATTCTATTGGACATTTTTTAGCCCCCACTTTCTATTCATCCAACATTGCTGCCTAAAAGATCTTCGCAACTTTCGCTTGTTACATCGACACCATATGGTAAGTTACATATTACAGATTGAGCAAAAAAAACCGTACTTTGGCGTGTTTTTGGCGAAAAATTTGCAAAAAAATTTATTTCAAAAATTGCATGAAAATACCCCCTATAGTGATTTTTGAATCATCCTTGAGATAACATAGAAGTTATAGGAAAACCGCCAGACAGCATTTGGCCAAAATTAGTGAATCATAACCGCTACATCGTGCCATCTGATAATGTTACTCCAGTAAGTTGTTTTTGGCATGTATTTTAAACAGGGCTCGGGATGGGTCTGATTTATCAGAAATGTTTTGATTTTGGGCAGTATAACCTAGTGAAAATCTGATTTGTTGACATTTCTGATTTTCATTTTTTATTCCGAGCCCTGTTTTAAATGTGAAAAAATTTGTTTATATGAAGTACGAAAAAACAAGTCTTTGAAATGTTTACATTCTTTTTAGATTCATCCAATGCTAGTCCAAAAATCACGCATGGAATCATTCGACGTTGAGAATCCACCAATAGCTTTACTCCAGCGAAATCGTACTACTTCGTTGGATCGTCTCAGAACTTCATTTGTCTCACCAACAAACGATCATGCAGAAGATTCAGCTTTCGAAAGTCCAGGCGCACAATGGACGACGCCAAATTCAACACGTGAAACTTCACCGAAAAACGAACCGTGTGCAGTAGTAAAAATGTTCGCCGAAAAGGTAGCAGCGGCTATATCACAAAGAAATGGGAACAATACCCCTGTAGATAATTTGACTGTCAACAACAACAACGTATCTTTTGGGTCAAACACTTTGATCTTGAACGAGAAATTGGATGCGTTCGAGCATGTGGTGCCAGGTTTGAGTATGTTTTTTTGTTCAAAGGAGTTTGAACGCATAATAAGCCAAGGAATATTTGTGTATATGCAAATTTTGTTGAGTTTGAGCGCGAAAAAATTGATTTTGTTCAAACAAAAATCAAATTTTTTCGAAAATTTCAATTTTTGAACAAAAATCTAAATATTCGCCGAATTTCCTGCGGGGTGAAAAATTGTTCGCGCTCAAACCCAAACTCATCAAAATTTGCATTACGGCTTTATGGATTAAAAATTGAGTTCAAAAGTTGAATTGTTCAAATGCATTTTGACACTCAACATTTTTTGCAGCTTCATCGTCTCTAAGTCGACTATCGCCTTCCACCCAAAAAACTGAAATACCAGAAAAACTTCAAGCTGAAAATCTATATGCAGATTCGAAAGTATGTAAAGAGGCATCATCACAACGATCATTCTTCCCAGGCTTACTCGTGGAGAACAATCAACCATCAGCCACAGTAACAGCAACAACGAAATCGCCAAAATTGAAGCTTCTCTACACGCTATTTGGATCTAATTCGCCGAATTTTCTATTGGGTGAACGCCTTCTAGCCAATTTACATTTTCCTGGAAAAGTACCTTCCCGACAGCTACAACGTCTCAGTGAAAAATAGAAAAAGCCTTTCATGCCGATCTAATATTCCTATGCCTATATCTCCTTACAATGTATCCCAAAATTTTTGTTTTATTACGAGTTCTCTGTATATATATATGCATTTTATTCAATATTGTGGTATAGAATAAGCCACCAAAAATGTGTGCATATTAAGCTTCTCTACACTTACAGGGTTGGTCTTACAGGGTGACCCAACAAACCGTTCTTTTTTTTCGAGAAAAATTTTAAAAGAATTTTTTTCGAACCACCTATAATATTTTTCATACGAGAAATGGATTGCACACTTTATCGCATGAAAATACCTCTTGTAGGTGATTTTTGAAAAATTTTCACAAAAAAAGCAAAAGTATGGTTTTTTGGCTCACCCTGTAATGTTCTGATCAAGCATGCTTATTTTATGCCTTATATTAGTGATGCCAGCTCATATTTTTTATTTCTAAGCATTTTTCTTCAAAAAATAAAGCATTTTAACATTTAAGCAAAAATATGGATGAGACAAAAAACCGTACTTTTGCGTTTTTTTGGCGAAAAATTTTCAAAAATCGCATGAAAATACCCCTTATAGATGATTTTTGAAGAAAACATTTTTTGAAAATTTTAACCAAAAAATGCAAAGTACGGTTTTTTTGGCTCACCCTGTAAGCAAGGTTTAAAATTTTCTTATTTGACCCATATATTTTCGAAAAAATTCTAAAATTGAATTTTTTTTTAGTGAAAATTTTTGCTCAGAAATTGTTAATGAAACTCAAATTTTTGTTGAAATTTTTCATTTTTGTTCGAATTTTTTAATACAAAAATTCAAGAAATTGCATTTTTTGAATTTGTAAAAATCGAATTTTTGCTCAAAAATAGAATTTGTAATGAAAATTGGATTTTTAATGAAATTTCTGTTATATTATAGGTTCAAAAATGCTTAAAATACTCAAAAATGGCAGCATTACTTAATATGCTTCATTTGTATGGTATAATTTTTGCTAAGTGAGATAATATCTAGCATATTATGCGAATTTTGAGCTTTTCGAAAAGTTTTTTTCACAAACCACTGAAATTCTCTATCTAACATATTATAAGGCAACATTTGGAGTTAGTTCACGTTATTGGGAGGCACTTATCATGTTCAAAAAGTCGAAATTTTTTTCTCTCTTAAAATCGGCCCAAAAGCATCCTATTAGGTGTATTTTTAAGCGAGTAGCACATTGATGATGTTATTTTTGCATGAAAATCAATAAATAATTCTGAAAAACTTCATTTTTTAATTTTTTTATATTATGTTGCTGCAAAAGTAATGAGGCAAAAAGTTAAAGTCTTCTTATTCAATTTAGTTCTTATTCAATTTTAAAAGGAAAACCAAAAATAGGCTGCATAGCTCAGTGGTTTTGCTCTCGCTTTACTATTCAAAAGGCTCTGGTTCGACTCCCTCTTGAAGCAATTTGTTTTCGCGCGAATATGTTTTAATAAAAATTGAGGACCAAGCAAAAAAAATTTTTCGATTTTTTTCCATGAATCTTTTTCCTATTGTCTCTGGATGAAATTAAAACCAAAATTATAAAAAACGGATTTATTTAAAAAAAGTTATAAGTAATGTGTTTTTGTGTTGAAATAAAGACTTTAACTTTTTGCCTCATTACTTTTGCAGCAACCTAATATAAAAAATTAGAAAATGAATTTTTCAGAATTTATTTATTGATTTTCACGCAAAAATAACATCACCAATGTGTTTCTCGCTTAAAATACCCCTAATAGGATGTTTTCAACTGATTTTAAAAGAGAAAAAACTTTCGACTTTTTGACCATGATAAGTGCCTTCCAACAAATGAACTAGCTCCCAACATTTTCTTAACAGTTTAAAAATATCTCACTTATCTTACCACATTTCATTCCTCTCTATGTTCTATTCACAATTCTTTACGACATTATATAGACCATTTGTCTTTCACGTGTGTTTCAAGCGTAAAAAGCTCGTCAATTCTGATTAAGGGTCAAATATGCGTTTTCAAGCTTCAGCAATACGCGCAATCGATTTACATGTTTTAAACCTAGAGAGGTCATTTCCAAAGTAAAAATTTTTTTTGAAAAAAATTGACGTTAAGTCCAAGTTACACCTAATGTTCACTAGTACCAACTTGTTTACGCTTTTTCATATAATGAAACACGCGTGTCTCTTTATCTAAATAACGGGATAAAATTGTATTTATAATTTCATTGTGCCAGAATTTTTTGTAAAATAAATTTATATGGATATCTAATAAACAGACAAGATCTAAACGAGTACTTTATGTATTATCAATATTCGATTATTGTTCCAGGTTTGTATGGGTTTTTGCCATATTTTGTTCCAGTTACATCGCCGACTTCGTCAATTATTTCCAATGCCTTAATTTTAATGTGTTGGGAGATTGTAAATAAGAATGTTGGCATTAAAATTTTTGGACTACTACGCCTAGGGGAGGAGCTCTAATGAGTCATTTTGGAGACAATTTTTTTGAAAAATTTCAAAAATGACCAATTTTGGAACACCCTCTAATGGACGAAGACCCGGAAAAATTCAAATCTATTTTTGTTGACCTACGTATTCCTCCCAGACAAATTTTTACCTGATCTAACTGTTCTTTAGTATGGTCAGCGCTAATACAAAACCTCGTGCGAGCCTTTGTCAATGGAGCAGCTGGATAGCCGACAGAGACCACACCGATTCCTCTCTTCAAAGCTTCTCGACCGAAACACACCACTCTACTGATATAGAAAACCATAAGTGGAACGACTGGGGAATCTTCATGACCATAAATGAGAAATCCAAGTTGGAGTAATCTTTTACGGAAATATCGAGTATTTCTTAATAAATGAGTGATTTTTTCTTTTCCTATTTTCGTTCCATCATGTCCTTGTAGCATCTATAAAAACCGAAAAAGTTTTTTTTAAATGACCCTATTAGGGCTAATAAGAAGCTTGAAAACGCTTCCCTGATTCAGGGAAATGAGTGTTTTGTATTGAAACGAAAATCGAAAAATTTTGGGTTTTTTGCCTCAAAATCATATTCCTGATGGGTAATTTTATGCGGGGAATCGATTGCGCGCATTCCTGAAGCTTGAAAATGCTTCTTTGACCCTGATTCAGAGTAATAAGAAGCGAAAATAGAACATGTACTAATCAGGAAAGCATTTTCAAGCATTCGAGAATGCGCGCAATCAATTTCCCGCATAAAATTACTCCCAGGAAGATGGTTTTGAGGCAGGAAATCCAAAATTTGTCGATTTTCGTTTCAATACAAAACACTCGTTTCCCTGATTCAGGGTCAGGGAAGTTTTGTAACAAAATATTGTAAAAAAATACCCGAAGACTGGCGCTAACTTGTCCAATAACAGGTGGCGCCATGACAACACCATAACAGGTACCGGCCGAGTTTCGTCTGAGGTATTCAATCAGTGCCTGTAAATTATGTGTTTATGTTCGTAGTAGTGACAATGGTAAAAAATTTTTCACCAAGCATAAATCTCATTGTGCCAAAAATTGTCACTTTCAATTTTTGAGCGAAAATTTGATTTTTGAGTAAAAATTTCGATTTTTGAGAAAAAAAAATTTGATTTTTGAGTAAAAAAAAATCCGATTTTTGAGAAAATTCGATTTTGAACAAAAATTCGATTTTTGGGAAAAACAATTTAATTTTTGAGCAAAATTCGATTTTTGAGTAAAAATTTGATTTTGCTCAAAAATCGAATTTTTGTTCAAAATCAAATTTTCTCAAAAATTGAAATTTTGTTCAAAAATTGAATTTTTACTCAAAAATCGAATTTTGCTCAAAAATTAAATTGTTTTTCCCAAAAATCGAATTTTTGTTCAAAATCGAATTTTCTCAAAAATTGAAAATTTCGTTTTTGAACAAAATTCGATTTTTGAGAAAAAATATCGATTTTTGAAAAAATTTTAATTTTTGAGAAAAAAATTTGATTTTTGAGTAAAAATTTGATTTTGCTCAAAAATTAATTTTTTGTCTCAAAAATCAAATTCTTGTTCAAAATCGCTTTTTCTCAAAAATTGAAAATTTCGTTTTTGAACAAAATTCGATTTTTGAGAAAAAATATCGATTTTTGGACAAAAAATTCGATTTTAAGCAACAAATTCGATCTTGATCAAAAATTTCGATTTTTAAGCAAAATTTGATTTTTGAGAAAAAAATTCGATTTTGAGCAAAAATTATTTTTGAGAAAAAATTCAATTTTTGAGCAAAATTCGATTTTGACCATCACTAGTCTTGAATTCGTACGCCGATTGTTGTTATAGATTGTCAACGAATCTGTATGTGTGCAGTGAATAGTGCGAAAAAGGACAGCCACGAATCCTCTCTCTACTGACTCTTCATTGAAATCGCGTGCATACTCGCTTTATCGAATGCATATACACATTGCACATTAGAACAAATAACCGGCTCTCTTTCATCTGGGGGTATAGCTCAGTGGCAGAGCATTCGACTGCAGATCGAGAGGTCCCCGGTTCAAATCCGGGTGCCCCCTATTCCTTTTTGCTTGGTTTTATAGGAAATTTTTTTATAAAATTATAATTTTTTGAATATTTTTGTGCTTACTCGACTTCCTCCGATATAGCCACCAGCAGCCGCAAAACTTTTTGTCAATGTTCCCATCAAAATATCAATATCTCTCGGATTACAGCCCCAATAATCAACAACTCCTCTACCATTTGGCCCTATCGCGCCTAAAATTTTCAATTTTTTGACATTTGAAAAATTTGTACAAGAGAGGGGAAAAATTCAATTTTTGAGTAAAAACTCGATTTTGAACAAAATTCGAATTTTGAGAAAAAAATTGAATTTTTTTGCTCAAAAATTGAAATTTTGGCTCAAAAGTTGAATTTTTCTGAGAAAAAATTCAATTTTTTCTCAAAAATCGAAATGTTCAAAATCGAATTTTTGATCAAAAAATGAATTTTTTTTGTCTAAAAATTAAATTTTTTTGATCAAAAATTCGATTTTGAACAAATATTTCGATTTTGAACAAATATTTCGATTTTTGAGAAAAAAAATTGAATTTTTTTGCTAAAAATTAATTTTTTTCTCAGAAAAAAATCAATTTTTTTCTCAAAAATCGAAATTTTTGTTCAAAATCGAATTTTTTACCCAAAAATCGAAATTATTCTCAAAATCGAATTTTGTTCAAAAATTGAAATTTTTGTTGTTCAAAATCGAAATTTTTGATCAAAAAATGAATTTCTTTACTAAAAATTAAATTTTTTTTGTTCTAAATTTTTTTGTTTTTTTTATACACTCTGTAATACCTATGCTATGAGCTTCGTCTAAAAACAAATAGGCATTGTATTTCTTTTTCACTTCGATCATCGCAGGCAGGTTGGTGATAGTTCCCTCCATTGAATAAATGCCTTCGACAACAATGAGTATTTTAGAGTAGTGTTTTTGATTTTTGTGAAAGCCTCGGATGAATGCATTGCGTAGTTTTTTCTCCAAATCGACAGCGTCTAAAAATTGCGGTGCTACAATACACCCAAACCTTCACTGAACCAGGTTAGCATTTTCATGCTTCGAAAATGTGCGCATTCGATTCCCTACATAGAAAAACCCCTAGACAGCCTGTTTTCCGGAGAAAATCCGAATTTTTTTCATTTTCGTTTCAATACACACACTCCTTCCATGAATCAAGGAAATATTTTCATGGTTCAATGCGCGCATAGAACCCTCCCCCCCCCCCCCCCCCAGAAACCCGGTTTTCTGGGGAAAATCCGATTTTTTTTTCATTTTCGCTTCAATATATACACCCCTTTCCTGAATCAGGGAAGCATTTTCATGGTTCTTCAATGCGCGCAATCAATTCCCCTCATAGAAAACCCCCAGAAAGCCGGTTTTTCTGGAGAAAATCCGAATTTTTTCATTTTCGCTTCAATACACACAACTTTTCCCTGAATCAGAGAAAAGTTGAAGGTTTTTGAGTATATTGAGATAATTTTTTTATATAACTTTTTTATGTGTCAATCTATATCCTACCATTATGTTTAAAAATAACAACATCAGCTTTCGATAAACGCATTCCTAAGACAAGAGAAGCGTGATTCAGTTCATCACTTAGGATCAAACAGCCCTGAAAAATTTTGAATTGCTTTTTATTAGTTGGCTAGAAATATATTTCATACTTTATTTACTAAAGCGGAGATGTTCATCGAGTTGGTACCAAAGCCCATCGGGAAGCATATGGCTTCTTCGACACCAAGAAATGAAGCAATCTCTTTTTCTAGTCGGTTTTGAAGATTGTTGGAAACTGAACAAAAGTATGGAGCGTCTTCCCTCTGGGGAGACGCAATCAGAATTCCAAAAACTGATACTTTGAAGTAATTTTATGGAAAAATATCCTCTAAAGGCTTAGGCTTATGCCTAGGTTTAAGCCTAAGGTTAAGCCTAAGCTTAAGCCAAGGCTTAGGCTTAACCTTACTTAGACCTAGGCTTATGCTTAAGCTTAAGCCTAAGGTTAAGCCTAAGCCTAGGCTTAAGCCTAAGCCTTTAGGGGATATTTTTCCATAAAATTACTTCAAATCAGTTTTTGGAATCCTGTTGATTGCGTCTCCCCAGGTGGAAGAGCTTCAAAAGAAGTTTTGAAAGCATTGATGTACGGCAATTGTATACCAACAAGTTACAGATAGGGATGATCCTTCGGATCTATGCCTCTTAGCACTCTTTTACTTAGGACTCACCTCTAAAAATTTCATTTCCCTGAATCAGGGTCAGCGAAGCATTTTCAAGCTTCGTAAATGCGCGAGAAAGATGATTTCGAGGCAAGAAACCCGAAGTTTTTAAAAAATTTTTTGGACGGTAAAAGGAGTCGAACCCCGGACCGTGCAGTCATTGGCCTGCAACCAATCCACTGAGCCATCCTGCTTTTTGGATTGAAGGGATCATTTTTTCCTATATAGTGGTTCCCACTTGAAAACAACAAAGTTTAAGGCAATTTTTTACTTCGATGCTTAGGAGTTGAGCAAGTAGCTACACCGTGTTTGTCAATCAAACTGGCTGCATATTCAGCACATGGCCCGTCGTTGTGTGAAAACCCGAGGTAGTTATACGAACCCATATTAATGACATCGGTTTCCGTACCCGTAAATCTACAAGATGTTAGATTTGAGCTTAGGGAAGTGTTGAACCTACTGATAAGTCCAGTTGTAGTCATGGGATACCCTGTCTTTAAGTCGCATTATGGCCGATGGCACACCAGCAATTGGCCGATTCACCACATCGGTTGCCATCCGGTAGATGTTATTCACGAATGCCTTTTCGAACCACGTGCCGAGTTTTGGGAAGCTCTGAAAAATCTCTGTCAACAAATCGAACTTTTCATGAAAAATTCGAAATTAAAAAAAATCGAATTTTCATGAAAAATAGTAGTGTTTCATGACATACCCTCTGTTCCGGCCTTTCGACTGCACACGCAATCTTGAAGAAGCCAAGATCTCTTAGAAATTCGGCAAACAGTGAGATTGTGATCATAATGTAGTAGTTGATTTGTCCCAAGAAGGCAGTGAAAGGCGGACAATCTGGGCACGGATTCTCACTATATTCTCCTCTTTCTAACGGATATTCTTCCCATGAACTAATACATTTCTTTTGTGACATGTCCCCTCTAGAAATCATTTGTATGCAGTTATACAGGATTGCACAAAAAGTGCACTTTTGTGATTTTTTGGGACCTGTGGCCTATTGCAAGGAAAGTGGAAAGTCGCCAAATTATAACTGAAAAATTCACTTTCCACTTTCTACTTTCCGTTTTTTCGAAAAGTAGAAAGTGGAAAGTTTTTTTTTACTTCCACTTTCTCTTTCCACTTTTTTGGAAAGTGAAATTTCACTATCCAAAAAAGTGGAAAGTAAATTTTTTTTGCTAAAAAATGATGATTTGAACTATTTTCTCATCAGTATAAACGTTGCTCGAAGGGGTGAGAGACTTTTGCGCACCAATATTTGCGCACCGGACATTTGCGTACCGGACACTTGTGCACCGGACATTTGCGCACCGAACTTTATAAAATTTCTGCCTACAAGTTCACATTATTGTAAGAAAACCGGTGTAAAAGTTAACTCATGTCTCATTATGCAAATGCGCAAATGTCGGTGCACAAATATCGGTGCGCAAATGTTCAGTGCGCAAATTTCCGGTGCGCAAATGTCTCTCACCCGCTCGAAGTCATAAAATTGAAGCATTTTATGCATGCGTAAAATTTTGAAATCGTTTTTTGCATTGTTTTTGCATTTTGGAAAGTAGAAAGTAAATTTAGAAGTACTTTCCACTTCCTGCTTTCCATTAATTGCAATAGGCCACTGGGGGGTTTTTTTTCTTCTCAAATTTTCCTCCCTAGGGGTAATTTTATGTGGGAAGTCGATCGCGCATTCCCTAACCCTGGAAATGACCCTGAAAATGACTTCCATGACCCTGATTCAGGGAAAAATTGCATTTTTGAAGCGAAAATGGTCATTTTCACATTTTTATCTGGAAATCACTTTTCTAAGAGGTAATTTTGGTCAAAGGAAACTTTTTCAGTGTTCGAAAATGAGCACAAATTTCAAATATTGATCAAAAACTCGATTTTTGAACAAAATCGATCCCCCAGTCATAAAATTACCTCCAAAGGGGGAATTTTTAGAAGAAAAAAATTCCTCAAAAATGAAAAAAAAGATAAAAAATTTCCTCACAAAGTGCCCAAAAAATCACATAGGTCTCTTTCGTTTCTGCGTCACCCTGTAAAACATTTAGTTTACTTGGATTTTATGGTGGTTGGTCCATCGGCATGGGTATTAGTGCTATTCCCACGAAGTTCAGCTTCGGAAAATGCTGTTGGTGGCATCCTTCAAATGGGACTTAAATTTTGTTGTATAAAACGCTACGGTCAAAAAATTGTAGTAGTTTCTCGTAAAAATTGCGAAGAAAATTTTAAAAAAACAAACACAATGTTGCGCAGCCCGAGAGAGAATGATTTCCTGACCCTGATTCAGGGAAAAATGAGAGAGAGAGAGAGAGAGAGAGAGAGAGAGAGAGAGAGAGAGAGAGAGAGGAGTCTAAAAATGTTGGTGCTCGATAGTCAGCTTCATTCGAAAAAAGTTGCCATTTTTAAGATAGTCTGAAAGTTCATGAAAATGGAGCATTTTTTTACTATAAATACTGAATCATTTTTTAGGCCTTAGGCTTAGGATTAGGCCTAGTCTTAGGCTTATAGCTAGGCTTAGACCTAAGCTGAAAATTCTGATTCATGTTTCCGTTTCAATAACCCAAAACAATTTTCAAATTTGATAATTTTGGTATCATTTTGTTCGTCTCATTTAGCTATAAAAACTTGCTGCAATGTTCATTTTATGAAAATGTTAAAAAATCGATTTTTCCGCTTTAAAAAATTCAAAAAAGTTTGTGTATTACAACGAAAACATGAATAATTTCAAACGCAATCTTCTCGAAAACTACAACGATTCAGAATATGCCGTAAAAACAAAAAATGCTCCATTTTTCATCAACTCTTCGAATATCAACAAAAAGAGGGTAACTTTTTCTCACTGTACTAGTCCTTTAAGTCTAAATAGAAAGAAAAATTGCTGAAAAGCCGAGGATTAACTTAAAACAAAGTAAACCCTCATTCATTGAAAATTTGAAAATAGATAAAATGGTCTGGGCATGAGAAAAATTCCCCGTCGAAGAAGATAAACTTTCACAAATGAAACATTAAAGTGCAAAATACAAAAAAATGATGCGATTTATTATCAAAAATTCATCCGAAATGCAATTAAAGATGAATCATAGAACATAAAAATGCATGCTCTACTCGACTGACGACTAACCAAGCAAGCACCCCACAATTCGAAAATATGTGTGTACCCGACTATTTGTGACATTTGGCAACTGCTCGAATCCCATTTCCAAGACAACCATGAAAGAAAGTTCCTTTATCAATACATCATATTCAAAACTTCCAATAAATATTGTAGAACGGGAACAATTTTTTGCGTCGGAAGTATTTTCTTCTTTTCCAATGGTATAAATGACATCTTCGCCTTGCATTTTCCAACGGCCATCGAACAAAATTAAGGACAGTGCACACCAACACAAAGTCTATAGAGAGCGATGGAAGAAAATGGCGCGGCTAGGAAATGCGCACCCACTTTGCACGTGGACATTGAGACAAATCAAGAGAAAGAGAGAAATAAGAGAAATGGACACTCTCTGCATCGGATTTAGTGCATTTGGTCTAGGCAAATGCACTGGGAGTTTTTTTATCAAAAGGAAGATGAGAGAAGATCACTGAAAAGCCAAGGATCTATCGGCCGACATTGATCTCGTGTCGAAGTTCACACATAAAAATTCTTTGAACATTTTATTTATCAAAAAATGAAGACCAGTGGGAAAAAAGTTGACCACTTTTTGTTGATTTTCGGAAAGTTGATGAAAAATGATGCATTTTTTGTTTTTACAGTAAATTCTGAATCGTTGTAGTTTTCGAGAAAATTGCGTTTGAAATTTTCAATTTGTGTACATGTTTTCGTTGTAATACACAAACTCTTTTGAATTTTTCGATTTTTTAAATTTTCATAAAATAAACATTGTAGCAGTTTTTTATAGCTCGACGAGACGAACAAAACGACACCAAATTTATCCAATTTAAGCATTGTTTTGGGTTATTGAAACGAAAATTCTGATTCATGTTTTCGTTTCAATAACCCAAAACAATGTTCAAATTGGATAAATTTGGTGTCATTTTGTTTGTCTTAGTGATCTATAAAAACTGCTACAATGTTTATTTGATGAAAATTTAAAAAATCGATTAAAAATTCAAAAAAGTTTGTGTATTACAACGAAAATATGTACACAAATTCAAAATTTCAAACGCAATTATCACGACAACTACAACGATTCAGAATTTACTGCAAAAACAAAAAATGCTCCATTTTTCATCAATTTTCCGAAAATAAAACAAAGAGTGGCAACTTTTTTCCATTAGACTGGTCTTTTAAATGATTTATTACACAGGGTTTTACACAGTCTGTTACACAAGCATGAAGTTCCCCGAAAAGAAAGCTCGATATATATCAAAAAACGAAAAAAAATTCTTATAAAATGCGATCGTTTTGCAACTCTTCTAGTCCCATCACCCGTTTTATGGACATATTTTTTGAATTTTCAAAGTGGTCTGAGTATTGAAACGAAAATTTGAATTAAGAAATTTTTGAAAAATAACACCGCCATTCGATAGAGCATGTTGAAAAAACGGCAGTACCCCAAATTTTCGTGAAAATCGGAGATACCTTTTCCGAGAAATTCAGCTCAAAGTTGGCTTAAAGGCTTAAAAAAACTTTTCGCTTCAATCCACAATACGCCTTCCCTGAATCAGGGAAGTGCTTTTCGCTTCAAAAATGTAGTCAAAATTTGCATATTTTATCGTTAATATAAGCAAATTTCGGACATTTTTTAGCAATCTTTGAATGACATTTTCTCGAAATTGGGTTTCCCCGATTTTCAAGAAAATTGGGGTACTACCGTTTCTTCAACACGCTCTATCGAATGACGGTGTTATTTTTCAAAAATTCCTTAAGGAATTCAAATTCAAATTTTCGTTTCAATACTCAGACCAATTTGAAAATTCAAAAAATATGATGATGGGGGACTAGAAAGTTGCAAAAGACGGCATTTGATAAGAGTTTTTTTTGCGTTCTTGAGATACACATCGGGCTTTCTTATCGGAGAACACTCATGCTTGTGTAACACCCTGTAGATTATTTTTTATACAAACCAACATGGGTCTTCACATCGTCGAATGAATGATTGGACGGTCGCGTCATTCACTTGCATTACCTAAACAAACCAAAAAATGAAAGACACGTTTTGGAACTAACACAATAGTAGGGGTATCCACGTGAAAAAATTTTCTAGAAAAAACCCCTCTAGAGGTAAAAACATGCGGGGAATCCGAATTTGACATTTTCGATGCGAAAAACGCTTTCTTGATTCAGGGAAGGCCTGTATATTGAAACGAAAAGTCGCAAAAATTCGCATTTTTTGCGACTTTTTGCGAAAAAACGCTTCCCTGATTCAGGGAAGCGTTGTGTATTGAAGTGAAAAGTCGATTTTTGCCTAAAAACGACCCCTTTTGGGGTAAAAATGTGCAGGGAGTCCGCATTTAACATTTATAAAATTTCTCGGATTCAACAAAAGCTGTATATCGAAGCGAAAATTCGAGAAAATAACATATTATGGTCTACAAACAACGCTTTTTCTTTCCCCCTCACATTTTTACCCAAATCGTTTTTAGGCAAAAATCGCATTTTTGCGACTTTTCGCTTCAATACACAATACGTCTTCCTTGAATCAGGGAAGCGAAAAACGCTTTCCTTGCATTTCCCTGAATCAAAGCGAGAAATGCTTTCGGATTCCTCACATGTTTTTACCCCTAGAAGGGTCATTTCTAGGAAAAAATTTTCGACAAAATTTTCACGTGGGTGGCCCCCCCCCCCTATTATGTCAATTTTGTCGAATTTTTCAATTT
>OZJO01022759.1:0-24764 GCA_900406225.1 Acrobeloides nanus | reverse complement strand
TTTTCACCAAAATTGTCCAATTTTTTTCCATTTTTCAACAAAAAAATTATAAACCAGCGCCGCAAACGAATTTTTTTGTAAAAAATTACAATTTTTGTAGAAAAAATGAAAATTTTAGGACCTTTTTGATGAAAAAATAGGAAATTTTGGTCATTTTTGGTGAAAAATCATAATGGGAAACATTATGATTTTTGAAAAAAATTTTCAAAAAATTTGGGGAAAAACATAAGGGGATACCATTAGGGAAAAATTTTAAGTTTTCCAGGAATGGGGGGAACTCCCCCCCCCCCTACTAGTTACGCCACTGATTGTAATCATCTTCATCCGTTTTAAATCAAATTTTTATTAAAAATTGATAAATTTAAACANACCCCCCCCCCCCAATGGCAGCTGTCTTACTTTACAGTTTAAGAGACACTTTCTTGAGAATTCGAAGATGGGCAATATAGGTTCGATTGGGCTTTCAAACATAACTAATTTTTAAGGAAGACAGGAGAAAACATTTTTAAAAATGTTTCTGATCAAAACCGAGTCGGATGAAAAAAAAGCTCGTCTGAAGTAAGATAACTCCATTTTCAGCTATTTTTGAAATTTCACATGTGGAAAAATTCATGAAAATCGTTGATCTGAATCGAAAAAATGCTATAGACCGATGTATTTTGCGACGGGGAACATTTTTAGCAGGTTTTTAAAAAAGCTGAAAAGCTTCATTTTTCGACCTATATAAGCTGAGGCGACAAGTTGGTAAAGTCGAAAAAATGAAGTTTTTCAGATTTTTTTAAAAACCTGCTAAAAATGTTCCCCCCGTCGCAAAATACATCGATCTATAGCATTCTTTCGATTCAGATCTACGATTTGCATGGATTTTCTACATGTGAAATTTCAAAAAATAGCTGGAAATGGGAGTTATCCAACTCGGACGAGCTAAAGTATTTTTCTTCCGGCTCGATTTTGATCAGAAACATTTTTAAAAATGTTTTCTCCTGGCTTCCTTAAAAATTAGTTATGTTTGGAAGCCCAATCGAACCTTCTAAGCCTTGTTGTCTAGGACCTTCGACTCCTCCAGAAAGCATCTCTTAAGGAGTTGTCCAGATATTATGTTATCGTGTAGGAGGGGGAGGGATAGCCAAATGATAACGTGGGGGAAGGGGAGGGGTCGGCCAATGATAACGTTATCATACACTAGAAAACTTATTGTTTGTATTCAACTTTAATAATATTTTTAAAGATTTATCTCTAAATTTTTTTAAATTTTTATTTTATTTTAATTAACTAATAAATTATAATTCTATGCAAAATATGAAAAAATTTTGCCTTGGTCTCTCCTTATATTTTTCCCAAAATTTTGGAAATTTTTCGAAAAAAACATAAGGAGAGATCCTTATGATTTTTTGAATTTTCTATGGTAACGTAACGTAATATCTGAACGACCTCTAAGATCGATTTCAACAGGTCAAAAATTAATAATTTAGAGGTAAATTTTATTTGATTTATAAAATTTAACTCTAATCATTTTTGACTAGCTAGGAAAATTCAATATCGAGCTTTAGACTATACCTCGCTTGAGACAGAAGGCTCAATTCCTAAGGTTTTGCAAAGAAAATAATAAGTAGCATCAACAGATTTTTGAATAGACTCTGATTTTCTAAAGCCATGGCCTTCACCTGAAAATTTTTAATATTAATTTATTTGCATCAAATTCGTTTATTTGGCTCTAGGATTTTTTAAAACTGATTTTTTGAAACTGATTTTTCGAAACGGAATTCCAGAAAAGAAAAACGGATTGGTATTCGTTTTACTCATCTCGGCGAGCTGAGTCGGTTGGTGTGTCGTTTAAAAAAATTTCAAACGGAACTTTTTTTCATTTTCGAACGCTGTATTAGAGTCAGTTTATTCGTCTCATCAAGTCGGATAAAATGCATCAATTGCTGTTTAGGTAAATGTTAAATTTATTGAAAAAATCTAGTTTTTATCATTTTTTAGTTTCGGAAAGTTCTTTTAGAAGAATCCGTTTCGAAAAGTCTGTTCCTCGTTTCGAATAGCCTTTTTCGAAAAATCCTAGAACCGTTTTACCTTCAAACAGCATCAAAGCAGCTGTTATATTCTTTTTAACCAAAGCTTCATAAAAAAGTTTGCTTTGTTCCATAGGTACCACAAGATCTTTTGTACCATGTATAAATGCGATAGGTGTAGTAACTTTATCGATATGTTTGATTGGAGATCTTTCAGTGTACACTTCGATTTGTTCTGGATAATCAGCAATAAGCGTCATATTAGAGCCATATTCGAATTTGTGCATGACCTAGAAAAAAGTTATTTTTATTTTTTTAATTCTTACTTGTGCAAGAGCTATTAGATCGGTTATTTCATACAATGATACCGCTGCCGAGAAAACATTATCTTGATGCATTAAAGCACTTAATACTAAAAACCCTCCGGCTGAACTACCAGTTATGCAAATTTTCTTAGGATCAACTTTTCCAGTTTTTATCAAAAACTTGGCGCCATTTATCATATCATTCCTATCAACAACACCCCAGTTTTTGTAAAGCATATTTCGAAATTCTTTTCCATATCCGGTTGAACCTTAAATTGCTTAAATGGCAAAAAATAATTTAATTACCTCGATAATTTATATCAAACACAGCAAAACCTCTAGATGTGTAATATTGTTTTTTGAGGTCAAGCGAATCAGAAGCTTTTGTTGTTGGTCCTCCGTGGCCTAAAAGGACAACAGGAGGAAGTGCATTAGTAGGAGATTCATAATCAGTGCTCTAAATTATGTTTTAAAAGTTAGCAAAAAACAAATACATAAGGTGGGTAAAAATATCCTTCAACATTAACACCATCTGACTGAAAAGTTAATTTTTCTGGCGTAGATATATCGAAATCTTCAATTTCTTTGTAACTACGCGTTTCTCTTATAACAGCTGACTAAATTAAATATCAATTAATGTTTTAAAAAATAAAATTAAACTTTATTTGAGTGCAAATCAATTCGCAGCAAAGATTGCGAACATTTAGGTCCAGAAGCCACACAAAACAAGACGTTATTCTTCGTTAATGTTAGCAATGAAAAAGAAGTAAAGTCCGGGGTGTTAATTTCAACTAGTGCTTCTTCGTTACTCAAATTCTTACGCCATAACTTGTTATCAAATCCGAAAACAACATAGGAAGAATTTATTGCATATGGACGATCATCTGCGAAATGCCACAATGGTTGTCCGATATCCTTATCAACTGGATAAACATTTTTTGTATATACACCTAAAAATTATTTTTCTAATATTACAATTATGAAAAATTAATATTACCCGATTCACTAAAACCAATTTCATACACATTCCACCATCCAGTAGCATCGCTGATGACATAAAGCTTCGGTTGACTATTTTGCATACTCCATTGTATTCCATGATAGTTAGTACCAGAATATGAGTTAAGTGGCGAATATAAGCGAAACAGGTGTGTACCGAGCGAACCATCTTCATTTATTTTAATTATATTGACTGCCGTTTGATCCCAAGGCTATAAATTATCAATAAAAAATATTGAACTTTTAAGACACAGTCTCTGTAAGAATCACCCATTGGTCCAAGGGTCGCGGGTCAAGGGTCAGGGATTTTTTTTGTGTCCAATAAAATCGATAGGATATTGGTCCCTGATCACGGAATCGAGAGAAAAAAATTCTGAAACATCATCCCTGTGGACCTGGGGGCAGGGGGTCAAAAAATCGATTTTTCAGGATCGACTCCGATTCGCATAAAACCGACACCAATCGATTCCTCGACCCCGATTTGAACACAAAAGTGCCAAAAACGACGGTCGGCGACCTCAGGAACCCATACTTAGATCAGGAAAACTGCTTTTTGACCCTAAAAATTTCACAAAAAATGCTCTATCTCCGAAACTACTGCGTAGTCTCCTCTAATTTTTTGCACAAGCATAGATCTAAGCAAACCTAATACGTAGGAAGCAAAAGCAAAAAATTTTGATTTCCGCCACGAATACTTTTTTTGACATGAACATAGGGGTACCCCATGTGGATTTTGCCGAAACATACCTAAAACAATTTTTTTACCGGAAAATAACGACGGCAATCGATTCCTCGACCCCACTTTACTACAGGAAGGTGCTATCCCTTTTTAATTTAGACTTCAAGAAGCCTTGGAAATAGACAAAAAACGGTTTTTGACCATGTTTATCCATTTTATTGGTCAAAGTCCTAAATTTTCTTAAAAATTTACTCCAAATTTTTCTAGAACAGTAATTCCAATCTTGATTGAATTAGGAATAATCAATAATAAAAAAACACAAAAAACTCAGTCACAAAAAAAGTACGTACGAAAAGTCGATTTAAAAATTCAAAAAAGTTTGTGTATTACAACGAAGAGATTGAAACAAATTCAAATTTTCAAATGCAATTATCTTGAAAACTACAACGATTTAGAACATGCCGTAAAAACAAAAAATGCTCCATTTTTCATAATCTTGTCGAATATATCATTTTTTCATATGGTTGTAAATTACTGTACTGGTCCTTTAAGCGAAAAGAACAAAATTTCGAATTTTTGATAGAAAACCGGCTGTCTATAGAGTTTCGATTCCCCGATTAGAAAACCCATACCAGCCAGTTTTCCAATGTAATTTGGAATTTTACAGGATGTCTCAAAAAGGGAGAAATTTTTGGGTTTTTGAGCGATTTTTTCAAATTTTTACAAGTTTTTTAATTTTCAACAAAATAGTTCGGGTTTTGTTAATAATAACATTATTCTAGTATATACGAGAAAGAGAAAGAAAGAAAGAAACTATGACAATTATGCTAAAACAAAATGAAGAACTCAAAAATGCCGGTTTAAATAAATTCATTTTCCCTAATAATGAAGCCTATGATTTTAACATCGAAGACATCGATATAGATAGAATAGTACTTGGCGATAGTAGAAGTGTAGTAAAGTTGGCTTATTATAAACCAAAAAAGATATATATGGCTTCTAAATTTATAGTCATACCGCAAAGCAAATATATGGAAAAGGTATCTGAGTTTGAAACATTTAAGAAACTACTTATCGAACCAAAATTTTTACTCTTGTTGCGTGGTGCACCTAACATTATCCATCTTTATGGGGTTTTTTTGTCTGATCATCATGTTATTCTATGTATGGAATTAATGAGTTGTAACCTAAGAAATTTATACAAATGGTTTCATCACACTAAGAGAGAAGAAGAAAAGTTACCAGAAGGATTAATTGGGCGTGTATCTGTGTGCATTTTAGATGCTTTGCTTTATTGTCTATCAAACAATATAATGCATAGAGATATAAAACCAGATAATATACTTATTAATGAAAAGGGAGAAATTAAATTAGGAGACTTTGGCGTATCAACATTTTTTAAAAATTCAATCGCCTTATCAAATAGTGGAACTTTTTTTTATTGGCCTCCAGAACGGTTTTCTCAAAAAAATTATAATCATAAAGCGGATGTGTGGTCACTAGGAATTACATTAGCTGAAATTGCTATTGGTAGATTGCCATTTGATCAATTTGACGTAGAAAGGCCAGAACGTCGAGATTTAATAGCTGCACAAAATATCATTGAACAAACAATGCCAGAAAAACTCGTCGAAAAATGTTTTACAAGCAAATATAGTTCTGAAGCATGTGATTTTTTACGAAGGTGTCTTCAAGATAATTGTGCTTTAAGATCAGATTATGCTGAACTACAACGGATGCAATTTTATATAAAGTTTCAAGATACAGCAAAGCTTCTACCGCTTGTTGCACGTCTTGTTGAAGCTTTTAAAGTTAGTACTAGGGTTGAGCGCCTCCGACTCTCTCGGAATCTCCAAGCGATGACGATGAGGGCAGCTCCGAGCGGCGACTCCGAGCGGTCATCCGAGCTGCGACATTAAACCCATAGGTATATATGTTACGGGCGAATCTGAATATATCAGATCCTCTAAATAATCAGATCCGCCCGGGCGGATCTGAATATATCAGATTTGGGTTCTAGTCGATAATGTGAGTCTCATAGATTTTTATGAGTCCCATTATTTTTTTGAGTCCAATAAAAATTTTATTAGACTTCGGCTTATGCTTTATGCTAAGCCTTAGGTTTAGGCTTAGGCCTTAGGCTTTAGTCCTTAGTCTTTAGGCCTTAGGCTTAGGCTTTAGGCCTTGAATCTGAATATATTCAGTTCGCTAGGCCTAAGGCCTAAAGCCTAAAGCCTAAGGCCTAAAGCCTAAGGCCTAAAGCCTAAAGCCTAAACTTAAAACCTAAGCCTAAAACCTAAGTCTAATAAATTTTTTATTGGATTCAAAAAAAATAATGGGACTCATAAAAATCTATGAGACTCACATTGTCGACTAGAACCTAAATCTGGTATATTCAGATCCGCCCGGGCGAAACTGAATATATTCAGATCCGCCCGGGTGAATCTGAATATATTCAGTTTCGCCGGGTGGATCTGATATATTCAGATTCGCCCGCATATTCAGATTCGCCCGTAACATATACATACACACTTATGATTAATATACAGGTTGTTTTTTGATTGCTCCCATATTTCAAAAATTCGACAAAAATCGAGTTTAAATCCGTTTCCATTACCCGATGTCTCAATCGAATGTCCTAGTCAAAAGATTTTTTTAAGAAAAAAATTATTGAAAAAGCTTTTATTTACAAATTTTTAGACCAAAAATACTGAAAATGTTGTTTTTGTAATTGCTCCTACATTTCAAAAATTTGCTACAAATCGAGTTTAAATCCTTTTCCGTCGCTCTATGGCTCAATCAAACGTTCTAATCATGGGATTTTCCGAAAAAATTTTATTGAAAAGGCTTTTAAATTCGATTTTTTAGCCCAAAATACTGAAAACTACGATTTTTGAGGCTTCTATTCCAGTACAACATTTTCAGTATTTTTGGGCTAAAAAATCGAATTTAAAAGCTTTTTAATAAAAATTTGTTCAAAAAAAATCCCGTGATTAGGGAGTTCGAATGAGCCGTCGGGCGACGGAAACGGATTTAAACTCGATTTTGGCGAATTTTTGAAATGTGGAAGCAATAAAAAAAACAACTGTATATGTTAAGCATAAGGTATCCCAATTTTTCTTGAAAATTACTACTGTGTAAGAGATTTTGTACAAACAAGTAAAACGCTCGGTAATCCTAGTACTATAAACGTGTAATGCGTGTATGTCTGTCAATCCAGACAATCTCGAGATCGTGATATTTAAACCCTTACAGACAACACTCAAGTTGTAGGGACGACAAGAGAAGACGACCAGCAAAAAAATTTTAGGGTAACCCTCAAAAGAATTTATACGGTACCCTATTTTTTCAGTGAGTTTTTCAAAAATCGTATACATTTGTTCTCGGGCTACCAGTAAAAGAAAAGTCTCAAAATCGACGGGTAACCCGAGCTACCAATGTTTTTTAGGTGTTTGATAAATAGTTTCAATAAACAGCTTTTATTGACGAATCAAAGTTACGCTAAGGATCCGCACTATTCAACGCTATCCTACTGGGGAATCAATCGGAGTGTCGCTCGAAGTCACGATAGCAGATTCCACCAGCGTCGGATCGCTGGGCCACCAGGACAGGACATGATAGAGCAGAATATGGCATGGCAGAGAAGGGCAGGATAAAAAATGCAAAGCAGGTCAGAGAAAAATAGGGCAGAGTAGGGAAAAGCAGGGCAGATTAGAGAGCAGCAGGGGATGTTAGAGAAAAGCAGGGCAGGTTATTCCCTGGTTCCACCTTGGCCCCTCGATAGGAGATTTCCGAAAGCTTGGCCTAGAGGCGCTCGGCCCCCGTTACTAAGCAGTATTTGAATTAATTAATTGTTTAGAAATCTGAGTCAATAACAGGATATTTGACAACTGAAAGCAAATCAAGCACTGAACAAAAAAAAACAAAATTTGACAATTTAACTAAGGATTCAGGTATTGGAACATCTGACCAGATGACAGATTTTACAAAAAGCACATCTATGGTTTCAAATAGTTTAACAGGTCCATCTATGTCAAACACAACAGAATTAGATTTAACTCAGGTAACCATAAGTGGTTCAAATAATAAATTTACAGGGTGATCCAAATGAATATACAGGATATTCAATAATTTATTCACGTATTTCAAAAATTCGCCAAAGATCGAGCTTAAATCCAATTCGCCGCCAGATGGCTCATTCGAATGCTTTAATTAAGCCATTTTTTTAGAAAAAATTATTGAAAAAGCCTCTAATTTCGAATTTTTAGCCCAAAAATACTGAAAATTGCGATTTTTTCAAATTTTCCTTACTTTCAAAACTTTGCCAAAAATTGAGTATAGGATGAATTTCTTCAAGCGACGGCAATTTTTGGCAAAGTTTTGAAAATAAGGAAAATTTCAAAAATCGTAAATTTAGGCTAAAAATTCGAAATTAGAAGCTTTTCAATAAAATTTTGTTCTAAAAAATGGCTTGATGGGAGCATTCGAATGAGCCATTGGGCGGCGAAATTGGATTTAAACTCGAATTTTTGAAATACGTGAGTAAATTATTGAACACCCTGTACAATGGAATAAAATTCGACATCTCAGGATAGGAAAAAGATTTTCATATGCGGTTTTTTGTAAGTTGCTAACCACGTGACCGACTTTATCTTTAAAATATTTTCATGATTTTTGAATAAGTTTATTAAAGAGAAAACCTGAATTTTTCCCTTAAGGAATTTTTAAAGAATAACAACTCTATTTTGTAGAGCGCATAGAAAAACGATAGTCCCCCAAAAATCTTGTGAAACGGATGTATAATTTTTGAGATAATGAATTTCAAAGTTCTTCAGAAATGGTAAAAAATCGATTTTTTGACATTTTCTTAAAAACTTTGAAATTCATTATCTCAAAAACTATACATCTGTTTCACAAGATTTTTGAGGGACTATCGTTTTTCTATGCACTCTACAAAATAAAGTTGTTATTTTTTTCAGGTTTTCGCTTCAATACACAGACATATTCAAAAATCATGAAAATATTTTAAAGATAAAGTCAACCACGTGGCGTACATAATGTTAACACGAAAGGTTGACACGATAAAGTTGACATGAAACGGTTACTAAATCAGGCATAACCGTTTCATGTCAACTTTATCGTGTAAAAGTCGTTTCGTGTCAACATTATGTACGCCGATTACTTGATTAGTAACTTGCAAAACAACGCATAGAAAAATCTTTTTCCTATAGATATCAAATTTTATTTCATTATATATTCATCTGGATCACTCTGTATTTTCCATTTGACTATTTAAATTTGTTAACAATTTTTGAGAATAATGTTTTTGGCAAAGACTGTGAATGCAAAACCTAAAAAGGTGTTTTGAAATTTATTGGGCTCTATCTTTGGGGTTAAAATCCCATATGAAAAAATTGAAAATTTTCAATTTGTTGAGTTTTGGTTGTTTTTTTGTTTCTGTGACCGCCTTTAAAAAAAATCATACAATAGAATTGGATCATTTTTTTAAATTTGCTTGGATATCAATGTAAAAGAAAGGCATTCCTTTTTTTCGAAAAAATTTATTTAGGGGGTTAAAAATTTTTTTACAAAATACCCCCTATTTTTCAATGAAAATCGAGGTTTTTGACACTATTTTGCAGGTAATAAATTTTCATACACATCATTTGGGCTAATTTTTGGATATATTGTGTAAAAATTGTGCTTAACAAGATGGCATCAAAATTTTTGTCAGGGATCAAAAATTTAATATTTTACAAAAATTACTCCCCATTTTCAAGTTCCAAAATTATTTTCAGCAATTCTTTCACTTAAAATGTGCTGATTTTTTGTAGTCGGGGTTTTCAACTATAGGAAACACGATGGTGATAGTATTTTTGTGTAAAATTAAAAAATTAAGGGGTATTCCCTTAAAATTAAAAATTTGACTTTTTTCGATTTTCTACATTATATACATGTCGTTTAAGCGATATCAATGGTGCTGAATACTATGATGATATTTTTTTAAAGCTAAAAATTTAAATTTTGTAAAAAAATCAAAATTAGGGTTGCCTCTAAAATTAAAATTTTTTCAACGTTTAACAATATGGGTGTTTTGTAAGTATCATTTATAGTGCTGAACAGGGTTATTTTGGTTACGGTTATAACCATAACCGAAACATAACCGTAACCATAACCGAAACCATAACCGTAACCATGACCGTAACCATAACCGAAACCATAACCGTAACCATAACTGCAACCAGTTATTTTTGCAAAAAAGTTTTCAAAAAAAATTTTTGAAAAAATTTTTTTGAAAACTTTGAATTTACGTAATTATAACCATAACCAGGGGTTCCATTTTGTACTTATTTTAAGCATTTTTGCTTACTTTTGAAGTCTGTGATTACTGCTTAATCTGAAAATAAGCAGGTGCTTATTTTAATCATTTTTGCTTAGAGTCCCTTAACTTGTCAGATCGGCGCCAATCCTACTCGAGAAGTTGACTGAGTGGGTGGAGTTTAATAGAAGAACAAGCCAAATTGGCCAAAAAATTCTCGTTTTTAAAGAATTGCTTGACCCTTTTCAGTTCAATAATTCAAGGTTACGGCTAAAAAAACCTATCCTTCTATCTCCCTTCTCCTTCCCCTTTTTCTTTCTCCGTTCTCCTCTCTTCCTCCTCCTTCCCTCCTCATTCTCTCTTCGTTCTGTCTAAATAATCGATTGCACGCACTCCCGAACTGTGAAAACGCTTCCTTGATCCTGATTCAGGGAAAAACTAAAAAATCACACTTTTAATGCTTGAAAACCCAAATCACCGATCCCTTTCAAACATTAAAAGTGTGATTTTTTAGTTTTTTCCCTGAATCAGGCCCTGTTTTGGACTTCCTCTTTTAAAAAAAAGCGCTATTTTTGGATGAGTGTTGTATGGAAAGATGGTCAGCGAGAAAAATGAGAACATACATTTGGCCAAAAGCAACCGCATATTTGAGTAGAAGGTGCACTCTCCTTGCAAACAAAAAAAGAATCTCCATCCAAACTTCTTGCTTCGATTTTTAGAATTAAAAACAAAACAAAAAATCGTAAAAATCGAGATCTTTCAGGCCCCAAAATTGTTTTCACGTTCTCTAAGTGTAGAGACGCAAACCGAAAAAACTGTAAAATATGTTTGAGAGGTCTTGATCCGAAGATAATCCATAGTTTGACACTTTTGACCTAGGCTTTGTATAGCCAGAGATCAGCTAGAATGAATGTGGGGTCCTTGACCTTAGGGGGTTGAGGTTGAGGAATGTGTCTTCTTCATGCCATATCTCCACAGGGACCCCACTCTTATTAATAACATGGGGTATATTCGTGACTACACATCATGCCCTACACGAATGCACTCCGATGCTAATTATTTTCCGAGTGATCTGTATCTCATATGTCTTATCATAAGAAAATTCTCAGCCAAGTCAGTTGACACAAATTTTTGTTTACATCATTTTTGTTACACAACTTTTATATCTATAGATGAGATATCTAAGTATTATAAAGTAAGCTTTATTTTTTAATATTTCCCAGCGCCAGGCGCCTAAGGTAAATCTAATCGAGAAAAAGATTATTCTGACGTGCATAAAGTTGACACGAAAGGTTGATATGATAAAGTTGACACATTAAAGTTTTTCAAAAATTCAATTTTTTTCATGAAACGAAAATGGGCGCATTCGATTCCTCATCAAAAATTACATCAAAAGGTTTGTAAAATTTATTTGACATGCTGAAACGCTCAGGAAACCCAAGAAAATGGCATTTTTTGAAAAAAAATTTTCATGAAAAAACTGAATTTTTTGAAAAACTTTATCGTATAAAAGTCGTTTTGTGTCAACTTTATGCTCGCCATTATTCCACTCGTAATAAGAGAAAGGAAAATTATAAAAAATCCTTTGCCTGAAAAAATATGAAAGAGCCCATGTTTGGCCAGCCATTGGCAGGCATAAAATGAAAGGACCATTAGGAAAATTATTTCGAGAAAGTATTATAAACAGAAATTTTAGGATTTCAAAGAAGAAGGCCAAGAACACAAATCAAGTTCTATAATAATGCAGATCGAAGATTGGTTTGATGGACTAGCGTGTATAGAAGATAATTTAGATCCAAACATAAAATTTATATGTGAAGAAATTTTTGACATTTTTTATAAATTGGAAATATGTGATTGTTCAAAAAATTTCGATTTTCACCAGCAAGCTGAAAAACTTCTTGAAAAAATCGTTGACGAGCAAAGTCGATGTGATGAAAAAATAGTATGTTATGTAATAGATTTTACTCGTTATGTTACTTGTGCAAATGGTGAAGAAGAAGAACTCGAAACATTCAATATTTGTAAAACACGTAGCGGAATACAATATTTTATTGATTTATTCAAAGATTCACCATTGTTTAAAAATTCAAAATCATTGAGCTCATTGATAAAACAAGATGGGTTTATTGACGAGCTCGACGATAGAATTGAAAGATGGAAAAAATATTATTTTTATTTTTCAAACGAATTTATTCATGAATATTTTATGTCAACAGAAAATCAAAAAAAGCATCATTGGTGGTTTCCTTAATGAAATATATAGACCGATGAACTTTATTTTTGAAATTTTTTCAGAAATTGACAACTCAATAGACTGTCAATAAAAGATAAAAATTCAAAAAGTTATTGATTTTAGTTTTTGTTTTTTGCTAGTTAATAAAAATTTTTAATAACTTAAAGTCATATCTATTAGTAAATTGCAATTATTGGGTAGCTCCAAAAAAGTCCTCGGACTCTACTTTTCCTGTTTTCAATTGAAAAAAAGTGAAAAATGAAAAGTTAAATCCAAGGACTTTTGGAATAGCCAAATACATAATATTTATTTATACCTTTATTTTAATGTTATTTATTTTATTAAAATATTTTATAGATAATTATGCATCGTCCAAATAAGGAAGAAAATGGTAAGAGCCGTTTCTAAATTAATAAAATGAGGGAATCATCAGCTCTCTAGTACCAAAAAATTTTTTTCAAAAATGTCCATTTTTCAAAAATCAACTATATACCCTTCCCCAACGCTCAGAGAAGAGGTACCTGGCCGTTTCGTAGCCAGTGATGGGGAGGAGCGGAGATCATCGTCGTAAAAATGGGGAGGAAGAACCTGGGGAATCTCCCACCCCCTCCCCAAAACCCAAAATTTTTTTAATTTTAGGGAAGAAAAATGAAAATTTTTGCAAAAAAAGTCGAAATTCCCCCCTTCAAATCCAAATTTGGACCAAAATGACGACGCTGGAAATTATCCTCAAATTTATGAGAATTCGAAAAAATCATAAGGGTCTTTATGTTTTTGCCCAAAGATTTTCAAAAACAATTTCAAAAATCCTACCCCACCCCCTAGTTATAATTTTCACAAAAAATGTCCAAAATCTTTGGCGAGGATATAAATGCGGACGTCTATATCCTCGCTAAAAAAGTTACTGTCACCGGTTAATCCGTTCAATTGTTATATTTGCTAGCCATTAGAGAAGCGAGATCCAATCAAAACACCTGCCTAGAGCGATCAGCTCTAGGCCATTTCAGTTCTCTGCCTCGCCAATCTATCGGATAGTAAGAAATATAACAATTGAACGGATTAACCGGTGACATTACGTAGCGACTTTCTTTTTTTGCAAATGTACGCAATATGCGTCTGCAAAAGTGGTCCGCAATGTATGGTCCGATATATGTGTCCGCAAATAAGATATACGCAAATGAGCATCCGTATTGATATCCTCACCAAATTTTTCTATTTTTCATTAATAATGCCCAATTTTAACTAAAAATGACTACAATTTTCAATTTTTTCAAAAAATGTTAATGTTTGTGTAGTGGCTTACGCAGAAATCCGGAAAGAGCACATCCCTTTGTCCCCAAGGCAACTTTTGCTACTTCTCCGAAAATTGAAAAAATCGCTTTGATCCAACTTATGTTTTTTTAAAAAGATAAAAATTTTGGAAAAAAACATAATGGGTAGGCTGACTGACGGTTGTTCTTCCGTAACTTTGTTCCTGACCGTTTGTTCTCATATACCGGTTGTTCCGACCTGTTGTTCCTATACTACCAAAAAAGGCTTAAGGCTTAAAGGGCTAGACCATGTTACCGAGAAGTCAATTTTCAAAAAACTTTTCAAATTTTTTTTAAATGATTAGATCTTGTAGGACATGGTCGAAAATGGTCATTTTGCAATTTTTCCGACAAACAAAAATATTTTTGAGTGATTTTTAGCTCTAAATTACATGAAAATAGTGTAAAATGGTCATTTTCAATTAAATTTTTCGGGTTGAAGATGAAGTTTTCAAATTTTTTCATTGTCATTTTCGTGCTTTTCGGTTATTAAATGGGGGCTATGTTTGGCATAGTTAAATATGTGTTTCTCGGTAAGTCCCACTCGCCCTTTAAAGACTAACAAGTAAACATCACGAACTTGATTTCCTAGATTTTGACAAAAAGTATCAAAAAATGTTTGTTATGGTGCCCCTATAAACGTACTATAAGAATTTTTTCCCCAATCCTTTACTATAAGAATTTTTTCCCCAAAAATTTTTTTCAATTTTTGCCTTTCGTGGTAATACACAGGGGTGTCACTATATAGAGGTTTAACTGTAATAAAAATTATATAAAAAAAATAAAAAATGCAAAAAAATTTTTCTTTGCCGGGGATTGAACCCCGGACTGCAAAATGATAAAGCCATCGCATATCCACTGGACAACGCATGCAATTAATAATAAATCTTCTTTTTTTAACCAAGTAAAAAGTGTATATTTATTTTAAACTTTTTTGCTGTTTTTTTCGAAAACGATAAGGATTGGGGAAAAAATTCTTATAGTACGTTTATAGGGGCACCATAACAAACATTTTTTGATACCTTTTGTCAAAATCTAGGAAATCAAGTTCGTGATGTTTACTTGTAAGGCTAAGATCTTGTCCTTATCCTTGGCGAATTTTTGAAATATGGGAGCAATCAAAAAAACAACCTGTACATATACTATAAAAAAACGTATTTTTCGATTTTTAAGGGTCAAACAAAAGTTTCACGCTTCGATTTTTCGCATAAAATTACCCCTAGATATGTCATTTTGCAAAAAAATTATGAAAAATTTTTTTCGGAGATTAGTCCGTAAAAAATACCCCTTCTTTAAGATTTTTCCGGGCTTTTGGCCCAAATGGAGGACTCCTGCCCCTTTCATACGCACTAGTTATTTGAGTTACTTTAAAATTTTTAAGGAAGACAACATACTCAAGAATATAACTCAAGAATAGAAGAATATAATAAATGGTTCGAAAATGGCCGCGATATTGTAAAAAAATTATCATTTTTGCAATGGAAACAAGAACACTTGTATTTCGAATTAATAGAAAAGATAATTAACAATGAAGAAGTTCGTGCGCCTTCATTGAAAACATTTATATTAAAAGCACAAACTGAGGAGGGTGTTAACATCAAAATAAATGGACAAGAAATTCAAATAAAATTTGATCATATTCTAACACATTGGAAAAATAGACCATGCGGAGAAATTTTTTCTTTCAAAAATTTAAATTGTTTCAAAATTTCACCTGATTCTGATAATAGAATAAAAACAAATACTTATCAAAAATTAAAGGAAATGGGTGCTGATGATAGAGAAATTAACAAGTTATTGAGAAAAGTAATTCATTCTATCTGTTTAAGTACAAAATGTTTTTTAGCATATAATGCATAATTTAAGTCCAATTGATATAAATAGGATGGCACAACTTGAAAATTTAAAACAAGATCCTTTAATAGATTGTGTCAGACATGATTCTCTTGACGGCATTTTCCTATTAATAGAAACAAATCAGATCACAAATAATGAAGTTATTTTACTAAGTAAAAATGGAATCAAAATAGTCGAAGGCCAAACTTTACTTTATCAAGTTGGCCTAGAAAAAATGTTGTCAATTCTAAACAAGACTCAGAGTTTATCTATTGAAAGTAAAGTTTAAAAAGATTCGATTTGAGATCCGACTCCAAAAAGCTAAAAAAAATTTAACTAGAGATCGGCATCTAAGAAAAATAAATTTGTAGGAGTTGCTCTAGGGTGATTAGGACATTTGTCAATAGAAGATTTTCTCCATTTAAATGTGACCAAAATAAAACAACTCCTTAGATTCGAGTTCAACATATCGAAAACCCTTGGGTACAAAAATTCAACCGATTCGTAAATTTTTTTAAAAATGCGAATTTTTTTATTGGAGGATCAGGGGGCTTAAAAAATTCTATAGGGTGAGTCAATAAAAATAGCAATTTTTTAAATTTTTTACATGAATTGGAAACCAAAATTTTTTTTAAAATGATCCCATAGAGATAATTTTATGCGGAGAATCGATTGCGCGCGTTCAAGAAGCTTGAAAACGCTTCCTTGACCATTTTTAGTATTAAAAAATCATGCAAAAAATCATAAAAATTGCCATTTTTTGATTTACCCTATAATTTTCAAAAAAAATGGCCCGAATTTTTGTATGCTTAATAGCCCAAAATACTATAGAAGTTTAGATTTTTATAAACTAACTAGCAACAATAAGATTCAAGAATACATTGATTGTCTAAACAAAAATATTATACCAGAATATTTTTCTGACAATGAGAACATATTTAATGTAAGTTATTATTTGTTGTTAGGGTTGACTTTTTAATTATTTTATTATATTTAAGAATCTTACATTTCATGACAAAAGCTATCGTATAAAACAACTGGTAACTTTTTACAATTCAACATTTCTAAAAGATGAAGAATCTTTACGAAATTTATTTTTTACATCATTTAAAGATTATCTTAACGCATATAATTATGACAAGTTTGGACCGATTATTCCCCTAGCTAATGCAATTCTCGAGGTGTATAATCACAAGTTAGGTCGATTTCAAAAGGAACATGGAAAAACAGCAAAAGGTTGGTTTAAAAAAATATATATTTAAGTTTGATTTTTTATAAATTCCATTGAAACAAAAGGAAGAGCTCATAAATGAGTCAATAAAAGAAGTTGTAAATGTGCACAATATTTTTCACGATTCATTTGAAGGTATTTGATTTTTTAGATTTAACTAGCATATAAGCGTAATTTTTAAACGGCACTAACAAGGAACATGCACGAAGTGGCGCCTGAATTTTTCAAAAAGTCCAGTATATTCTGAAAGAGCATACCCGATTTGGCTTTAGCAATAACAAAATTAGCCGCTAAAAATCACATTTAGCAAAGTTACAGCCTTTCGAAGTTGTACTGCCTATTCAGTTAAATACAGATTTTATATAGTTATCCGAAATTCGCATAAATCAGGCAATTATTAGCTTTATTTAACTGTATAAATAGAGACCGCCACATGAAAATTTTTTTCTGAATTTTTTCTAGATTTTTTGCTAAAAGTGTCCAAAATGTGTGTAGAAACAACTTTAATTAAGATCGCTGGCAAACTTTTGAGAAAAAAAATCCAGAAAAATGAAAAAAATTGGTAAATTCGATGTCACAACAGCAATTTAAAGGGGCCGTTCGGGGCCCTATCTCCGAAAAAAAATTTTTTCAAATTTTTTTAACAAGTAACCCTCTAGGGGTAATTTTATGCGGGGAATCGATTGCGCGCATTCTCGAACCTTGACAATGCTTCCTTGACCCTGATTCAGGGAAGGAATCAGTGTATTGAAGCGAAAATCAACAAATTTTGTAAAGGGTTAGGCGGGTGTTCGGCGGGGGTTTTTTTATCGTAATTTTTTTGCCAAAATGTCGAGGATAACATGCAGAATAAGTGTACAAATGGCGTTGATTGGCAGCTTTATAGATTTTGAGATATTTCAATTTTACTGCTAATTTTTACTATTTTAGTGGAAAAGTATCAATTTTGCAAGGGCCCAAAGTACCCCAAATTTGTCGATTTTTATAAAAATTTTGTTACAGTCGTGTAGAGCAACACTAAAAATACTATTTTAGCAAAAAAATTCAAAAAATTGAGAGGGTCACCTGTGCCACATTTTTTGAGGTCATTTTTTAAAATATGGCGGTCTCTATGTATAAATAGAACAACTTCTTTACATAATATCCTACTTGTTACAAGGAATCAAGATCTATATTGGGTTACCAAAATAGACCACTGGAAGGTGTCGAAAAACGAGATTCAAAAGCCAGAAAAAGTCGATTTTTTGGCTTCAAAATGTTGTAGCGATGCTAAATATGAGTTTTAGCAGCTAATTTTGTTATTTCTAAGGTCAAGTCGAACATACATACAGTAGCGAACAAAAGTATTGCAACCCCTGATATTTTATGATGCAAAATTGTTTTTATCATGTCTGTGCTTCAAGAAAGGCTTTTACGATGTGATTTTTTTAAATATATGATAATCATTTATGGAGATTTTATTGGCATAGTCAATTTTATATCAAGTTTTCAGATTTTCGTTGTAATGCACAATCTATTTGAACAATAAAACCCAGTTTTGAACTTTTCGTAGAATTGATATAAAATCTTGTGTTTTTGACATTTTTCTTTTTTGCATAATATTCCCTGTTTACAAGGAATCAAGATCTATATTGGGTTACCAAAATAGACCACTGGAAGGTGTCGAAAAACGAGATTCAAAAGCCAGAAAAAGTCGATTTTTTGGCATTTTTTACAAAAAATTCACTTTTTCTGGTTTTTGAATCTCGTTTTTCGACACCTCCCAATGGTCTATTTCGGTAACCCAATATAGATCCTGATTCCTTGTAACAAGTAGGATATTATGTAAAAAATTTTAAAGAAAAAATGTCGAAAACACAAGATTTTATGTCAATTCTAGAAAGGTCCAAAAGCTGGGTTTTATTGTTCAAATAGATTGTGCATTACAGAGGAAACCTGAAAACTTGATATAAAATTGACTACGCCAATAGAATCTTCATAGATGATTGCCATATTTAAAAAAAATCACATTGTAAAAGCCTTTCTTGAAGCACAGACATGATAAAAACAATTTTGCATAATAAAATACCAGGGGTTGCAATACTTTTGTTCGCTACTGTATGTATGTTCGACTTGACCTTAGAAATAACAAAATTAGCTGCTAAAACTCACATTTAGCATCGCTACAACATTTTGAAGTTGTTCTATTTATACAGTTAAATAAAGCTAATAATTGCCTGATTTATGCGAATTTTGGATAACTATATAAAATCTGTATTTAACTGAAATAGGATATTTTTTGGATATAATATCGAGTATTTTTTTGTAATATTTTTTGGATGTAATATCGGGTATTTTTTGTAATATTTTGTAAGAGACCAAGATGCAGCATGTTGTTTTTGTTATGGCTCATAAAAATGTATCAAATATCCGGCTTAGGGCCTAAGGCCAAAGCCTAAGACCTAAGCCTAAAGCTTAGGTCTAAGCTTAAAGCCTAAGGCCTAAAGCCTAAGTCTAGGCCTAAGCCTAAAGCTTAGGGCCTAAACATAAGGCCTAAGCCCAAGGCCTAAAGCCTAAGGCCTAAGCCTAAAATTTTTTTTAAATATTACAAAACACGGCGCGCGAAAGTTTGCAAAAAGTCCGGACTCCTTTATGTCCAAATGGCGCAATTGGGAGAGCCGCAGGATTTGTAACTGGAAGGTCGAGAGTTCGAATCCTACCCTCGCCATAATTATTTTGCCTTTTTTTAGACTACTTTAACACGTTGAAATAGATTTTTATCGGAAAATATCTAGCTAAACATATACGAAACAGATTTTTTGGTTAGATTAAGTCAAAAACTATATAAAAACCGCAAAAAAATGTAGTTCTGTTATGTCACAACATTTCACAAGCCATTTCATTGAAGAGATATAGCATTTTATTATTGGTCATAAGCAATGACCTATGAATCATCAATACAATTTTGTTTACAACATTTTTAAACAAATGGAGATCCCAATAGACATTTTTTATGAAATCAGAGTTAGCGAAAAGCTAACTCTGATTTAAAAAAAAGAGCCAATGAATATTTATGTAGAACAAGATCAAGCACCACTAGAGGAAATGCCACAAGATATTTCAGCCGCAATGTCAGAAGAAACAAGATCAAAATTTAGTGAATTATTCCAACAAAACATGGATTATGAAAAATTTGTTCAAACAGATTTTACGATGGAAAATTTTTATGACGAGTTAAAAAGGAAGGATTTAGAGAAACTATTATTTCGATAAGACCGAGTTAAAAAAGAAAGATAAAACTAAGACAATGACGGACAAAGAATCCACTAATGATGATGATAGTGATTTTTCAGTGGAGTTATAATAACCTGATTTTTAGCCTTTTTGTATATAAAATTTACTTATTTTCATTCTAATTTTGCCTTTTAACATTGTTATTACACATATTGTAAAATGTTATATCTCTTCAATGAAATGGCTTGTGAAATGTTGTGACATAACAGAACTACATTTTTTTGCGGTTTTTATATAGTTTTTGACTTAATCTAACCAAAAAATCTGTTTCGTATATGTTTCGCTAGATATTTTCCGATAAAAATCTATTTCAACGTGTTAAAGTAGTCTAAAAAAAGGCAAAATAATTATGGCGAGGGTAGGATTCGAACTCTCGACCTTCCAGTTACAAATCCTGCGGCTCTCCCAATTGCGCCATTTGGACATAAAGGAGTCCGGACTTTTTGCAAACTTTCGCACGCCGTGAAAAAGAAATACTCGATATTACATCCAAAAAATATTAATATTACTAAAAAATATTACAAAAAAAATATTTTCGATTTAAAAATATATTTAAAATGTCCCCAAAAAGTATCGTCCCTGGGCCATTTTATGTCAAAAAATGTGATTTTTTACTATAAGATCGATTTTTTGACCCCCCCCCCTAAATGATTTTTCGAGGGAAAGCGTGTTCCACAAAGTTGTTCATCGTAAAATTTTTCGTTTAAATGACCCCTTGCTGACCTTTTTTGAATGTCAGGAAAAGAAGTTATGATCATTTTAAGAAAGCTCCTCAAATTTGAATGACCTTTCCAGGGAAAGTGGCCAATTCGACCTTTTCCTACGGTCAAAATTCAAAACTTCTTTCGGATTCGTATTCTCCATATCGAAAAACCCCCAAGCACAAAAAATCAACTGACTTTTTGAAAGTTCGATTTTTTACCCCTTGGTCCCCCAAGCGAAAAAACCAAAAAATTTTCTAAAAAATGTCGATTCCACCTGTTTTTGGCATGAAAAAAACAATGGTGATAGTTTAAAATGAAAAAACAGTATTTGAAAAAGTTGTCACACTGTTTCTATAGAAAATAGGCCAGTTTCATGTCTCAAAACTTTTGCTTTCAAAAAGCATTTTTATACGAAAAATGTGGCTATGAAAAAGATACTTTTTGAGTCAAAAGGTATCTTTTTCATAGCCCCATTTTTCGTACAACAATGCTTTTTGAAAGCGGCTTTTTTCAGGATATGTTTTTAATAGTGGAGATTTCGATTCCGGATATTATTTTTTATCGAAGCCTATCAAATTTTCGATTTTGAAAATTGCGTGCACGTCTCTACACCCAGAGACGGGTACAAAATGGACGATTAATAATTTTTCTTGCATTTTAGAACTTATTGGACCTGAATTTGTTTACCCATATACTAACCATAAAGAAACAATAACTGATATATCAACACTAAATTTAAAATTTTCGAGCATAGAGAATTTATTAGGCCACTTTCTTAAACATCATTGGATTGATCACGCAGGAAATCCAAGTATAAATGTAAAAGAGCTAGAAAATAAACAAAAATTTGAAACGCTAAAGGCAACTATAGAAAACTATTGCATAGTATTTTTTAAACAAAAACTAAAACAAACTCAAGATTTCAGGATTTGCAAACCAGGTTAAATGTCGCATTGAACAACAATGAAACTTTGACTGAATCATCATGGGAACAACTTGGTGGTACACGGAAATTTACGATTTATGAAGAACGACATAAAACCGTACATATTTCCACAAAATCTGGTACATTTAATAAAGCAATAGTGAAATCAAATAAGTTCGGACTCATTGTTGGAGAATATGGAGAAGCATTTTTTACAACATTTCATAAAGAGAGCAAAAAAATTGGTATGATATTTTAATAAAATTAATTGAAAATAAATTTCAGAAAATCTTCGTAAGAAAGGAGTTGCTCAGCATGAAACAATTGAATGGCATGATTATCTCCCATCTTCAGAATTTGCCCAAAGTTATTATTATATGGTAAAAAATAACAATGATAAAAGTTGTAAGAACAATGGCCTTCAGTTTTAGAGATTTGTATGATTTAGAAATTAATTATGTTTTGCTAACAATAATAAATGTAAAATTGATTTTTATAATCTAAAAATACAAATAAAAGTATACAAACAAATCATTGGGTAAAATAGTGTAAGGAAACAAGATGTTTGTTTTGTTTTTGCGGGTTCAATTGACTAAATTTAAATATGTGAAACAGAATGCATGAATTAAATAAATATATAAAATACTTGAAATAAAGTTTTAAATCTATGATAAGGGGCCATTCACAAATTATGTTTACAAAAATCTCGATTTTCAGACCCCTCCCCCCCCCCCTAGTTTGAACCGTNTATAGAAAATAACAATTTTTAACCTTGGTCCCCCCTTATGTTTTTTTCGAAAATTTTTCAAAAATTGGGGCAAAAACATAAGGGGGGGACCAAGGCAATTTTTTCGAGTTTTTAAAAAAATTTCAAAAATCAGTTTAATCCCCTGTTTTTCTCGCCGACAGACGCGAAAATTTTTGTTGTTGAAAAATAATCATTGTTAAGCGAAAAACGCTCAGAAATTTTCGATTTTCGATGAAAATGTTGTTGAACCTTGAGTCAATGCAAAGACCAGAGCCGCAGGCGAATTTTTTTGTTGAAAAATGCTTGTTTATATGCTGAAAATGCTCAGAAAATGAAGAACTTTTGATTTAAAAAATGTCAAATTTGGGGCTTTTTTGTTGAAAAATGGGAAAATTTAGATAATTTTGGTAAAAAACTTTAGTCTAAGTAAAATCCAGCACCACAGGCGAAAATTTTTTTGATAAACGCTTGTTTTTAAGCTAAAAATGCTCAGAAAATTACAATTTTTGTAGAAAAAATGGAAAATTTTGGACCTTTTTGGTAAAAAAAGGAAATTTTGGTCATTTTTTTTTGAAAAAATTTTGAAAAAAATGGACCATTGTTTTTTGAAAAAATTTTTCAAAAAATTTGGGGAAAAAATTACGTTAGGTTTCAGTTGACCCCCCCCCTTCTGGGAAACGTAATTTGTGAATGACCTAAATAACTGGAATAATTTTTTTGGGTGTCACAAAAATTTTGTAAGGATACTTATTTTGATAATGAATTTGATCGATTTTTAGAAAGATTCTTTAAAACCTCTTTTACCAAAGTTGTAGCGCTTGATTTCTTCTACAATTTTCTTGCATTTTCATGCATGTGTCCAAGGTACCCATCTTTGAAACACCATATCTCAGCAAAGAAAAAGTTTTGGAATTTTTTGCTTGCAGCACACATATGTACTCATCACTAAGTTACTTTTAAACCATAAATGAGAAAAAAATAGAACTTTTAATTTTGGACTTGGCTCCATCCTCTTAAGACCTATTCAAAACTTCTCAGAAAATGCGTCTTAAAAACAAAAAATGCTCCATTTTTCATGAATTTTCCGAATATATATAAATTATGGCAAATTTCGCTATCCTAGATTTTGAGAGGGCCGGATAGCCGAACTTTAAACGGGTGAAACTACTTTTTTGGATCCTTCAATTTTTTTTTTTTTGTATAAATGTTCCCCATATAAATCTTTATGGAAAGTTTCGAGTTGTACGCTGAACGTTTATGAGTACTTTGGGTACTTTGACTCCGCAAGGGAGCGTCAATTTTTGAGGTATTTTTTGTATATTTGGCCAAGTATAGAATTATGTGATTGTCGGAGGCCAAAATGGTTTTAACATAAAATGGAGCCTCAATCTCCATCTACAAATGCAAAAGACCGTTTGTAAAAAGCTAAAAGACTTAAAGAGGGGGGTTCACCGATGGAGGAAAAATCCGATTTTGAAGAAAAAAGTTCAATTTTTTGTATTTTTGACCTTCCGGGGGTAAAATTCGCCTGAAAAATCGATTGCGAGCATTTAGAAAGCGTGAAACCCAGTCCTAATGGGTCAAAATGCCAAAAAATGGTGTTTTTTAGCGATTTTCTCAAAAAATTTTGCAAAATTTTTTAAAATTTTTGCAACAATTTTAAAAATTACACTACTCAAAATATTAAAATGCAAAAATTTTTTTATGAAATGCATTTTTGGCCGACATAATGCAAAAATAAGCCATTTTTAGTATACATTATCATACAGTAGCGGGCAAAAAACTTGGCACCTCCCATAAAAATTCGTATTTATGGGTTTAGGTGCCAAAATTTTTGCATATTCATGTTATTCAGGTCCAAAATAGGTAGAATCAACACTTTTTTCGAAGAAAAAAATTTTTCATTTTTTTCGAAATTTTGCCTTGGTCCCCCAAGCTGAAAAAAATCGAAACTTTTCGAAAATTTTTATTTTTCCCAAAAACATGTTTTTTAGGGTTTTCGGGGTTGGGGAACACGATTCCAGTGCTTAAAAAAATTCCAAAATGCTTTCCAGAGTAAAAAAAATTGATTTTTATTCATTATTGTTGTAATGGTAAAACGTCATATATAGCCATTTTTTTCACTCTGGAAAGCATTTTGAAATTTTTTTAAGCACTGGAATCGTGTTCCCCAACCCCGAAAACCCT
>OZJO01022758.1:0-14782 GCA_900406225.1 Acrobeloides nanus | reverse complement strand
CCCCCTCCCACACGACAACGCAGGGATGCCACCTAAAAAGGGGTGTTTTGGGTTGGGGTGGGCATACCCACTTTTTGGTACTCGTTCTACTCCTCTCATCGAGCTAAGACGAACGGCATAAGGGCAATATTCACTTGGATGCGCGCAATCGATTCCCCGCGTAAATTAGCCCTAATAGGGTCATTTTTGAAAAAACATTTTCGGGTCGAAAAAACATGAAAAATTGCCCAAATTCCGGTTTTTATACACCCTTTGATAAGCTGATTATAGTTGACAAGGTGATGATTTGACAAAGTAACTCGGTTGACAAAGTGAGTGGACACCAGCCTGCCCTTGACTTCAAAAAATATATTTTTAACATAATCATAAGCACAGTACCCTGATAAAATTTTACCGGGGTAGGTCGTGGGTCATGGGGAAGGAAGGGGGTAGGTCATGCGTCATTGGGTGGGAGAGGGGTGTAGGTCATCGGTCCCGGCGCCGGGAACCGATGACCTATCCCAAAAAAAATCGGCGACTAAAAAAAGGTCGCCAAGCTGCAGGGGGAGGGGGTCATAAAAACAACAATGTTAGACCGGGGTCTGTGCAACTGTGATCATAAGTCAGCAAAAAAATATTATGGTAATCACTGCTGACTTATCTTTAAAAAAATTACCGGAACACTAAATTCATCGCCCAAATGTGGGTCATAATAAAACGACATGTAACGTGACTGATACACTGGAACAGGGTACTCGAACATAACGGCATACAACCCATAGAGAAAACATAGGGCTAGCCAGATCCAAGTACGATTGCCATGAAACAAATACTTTGCTACATTTGGGGCTAGGATTTCAAAGCATCTATTCAAAGCCAGTAAAACCGCGATAAATGTTCCACACCACCAACCGACTAAAAATATATATATTTTAAAAATGTCCCTGTTGACACTCGGAAGGCCCAAGGTACTAAAGACGGTTTCTGGGGTGGTTTTTCACACTGAACACGGTGGCGCAAAAATTTTGTGAAAAAAACTTCCCTAAGATAGGTTTTGGGACCTGTCTTTGACCATGCTCTAATTATGCGAATTTCGGGTACTACCAACTTCAAAAACCCAATAACTCCTCTTAGAGTTGGATTCAAGCAATGGTTTTGGTGTCGTTGGATTGCTGAGAAATTACGCTATCAAAATCACCTAAATTGTCTTATATGATTTTCTTTCCGAAAATTTTTAATTGGCTAAATTTGCCAAAATGTGCGATTTTTGATATTGGGTTATAACATATGTTGCCGCCCAAAAAATATATAGAAAATCGGCATTTTTCGCTCGCTTTTGATGAAATTTTTTTCAGTAGTGGGTAAGAGTGTATGCATGCTGAATACAATCCAATCAATCTTTTTGAGAGTAAGTTATGTTTTCGTGTCAATATACAGACTTTTTCAAAAAATTGGTGCTTTTCAATGTTGCAAATGTACTTTAAAATGCCGATATTTGGTTATAGAAGTCGATTTTTGACGAAATTTTCGACCTTACTAGGGTTTTTCTAGTCGAGGAATCGATTGCGCGCATTTTCGAGGCATGAAAAAATTTATCTAACCCTGATTCAGAGAATACAACTTTTTGAGCCATTTTAGGGGTATAAAAAACCCCGATTTTTGAAAAAGTCTGGACATTGACACCAAAGCATGAGTTTCTCTCAAAAAGACCGATTGGATCGTATTCAGCATACACTCTTACCCACTACTGAAAAAATCTCATAAAACCAGCGAAAAATGCCGATTTTCGATATATTTTTTGGGTAGCAACAACTTATGTTACAACCCAATATCAAAAATCGCATATTTTGGCAAATTAAAAATTTTCGAAAAGAAAATCATACGAGACAATTTAGGTGATTTTGATAGCGTAATTTCTCAGCAATCCCATGACATCAAAACCATTGCTTGAGTCCAACTCTAAGAGGAGTTATGGGTTTTTGAAGTTGGTAGTACCCGAAATTCGTATAATTAGAGCATGGTCCAAAGACAGGTCCCAAAACCTATCTTAGGGAAGTTTTTCCACAAAATTTTTGCGCCATCATGTTCAGCGTGAAAAACTATCCCAGAAACCGTCTTTGTACCTTCGGCCCTCCGAGTGTTAACGCCACATTGTCATTTTTTGTAAACTTTTTTTGGGATATTGAAAATAAAGATAGAAAGGGGGGGGGGGGAATTTTATAATCACAAGTCACTTACATACTGCAATAACACTAAAAAGAAAATATCTAGTTGGTGATGTACAAAAAACTGCGCCGATAATCGTATTATAGCCATCCATGAAACAAAGCTCGAGCAAAGTTATCGCATCGATAACCCCCATTGTAAACATTATTTTATAACCAGGGATTTGAAAAAATTGCGGTTGCAGCATAACAATAAGTATTGGGATATAAAAAATCTAAAAAGTAATTTTTGTCACTAAGTTTTTGGCCCTATTTACTTCATAAACAACTCCAGAAAAAATGAAGAAAATCCCTATTGGCACATTGGATTTGCCATACTTATACCATTGTTCTGGAGCTAGCATAGAGCAATTATAGAACCGATCGAATTCTTCACGGTTAAAAAGGAAGCGTTCCATAGTGTTTCAAACAATTTCAGTCCTACAGGTTTGTTAAGGAGATTAAAAAACCAGTCCATTCGGAAAAAAACATTCTGAAGCAACTATATATTTGGAAAGTTCATGAAAAATGGAGCATTTTTGTTTTTACGGCATGTTCTGAATCGTTGTAGTGTTTGAGGTAATTGCGCTTGAAGTTGGTTATTTTTGAAATCTGTGTATTACAACGAAAACATAAACACCTTGAAAATTCGTCTCTGAATCAATCAAAGTAGTGTATTGATGCAAAAATTCAAAATTTTTTGGCAGTTTTCGTAAGCCAATGAAAAATGAATAATTTTTTTAAATTTTCGCGTCAATACACAACTTTTATTGATTCAGGGACGAATTTTCAATGCGTTCATGTTTTCGTTGTAATACATAGATTTCAAAAATCGCCAACTTCAACACAACTATCTCGAAAACTATAACGATTCAGAACATGCTGTAAAAACAAAAAATGCTCCATTTTTCATGAACTCTCTGAATATCCACAAAAATGGCAACAAAACATAAACACCTTGTTTTTTACACTGGACTAGTCCTTTAAATCTTTTACCAGTACGTAGGCAGTATTTTTTTGATGGGGGGGAGGGGTAATTTTTGGATCGACCACAAAATCATTTTGGTCCCCCATATGAGTTTTTCATAATTTTTAATTGACAAAAAATGTGAGCAAAATTTAAATTGTAAGTAAAAAGCTTAAGGGGAAAAGTTTTTTCCTCCTTATGGTTTTTTTAGACAATTTTTTTCGATTTTTTGCAAAAAAATTAATTTTTGTTGAAAAAACCTGCAAAACTAACGCTTTACCAACTGCACCATGAAGGCAAACGGGCTTTCATTTCTGACCAAATACCTAAGCTGGGAATTAAAAATAAAAAATTTAATTTTTTCCAGAGGGGGTACCCTCATGATTTTAGTGTCATTTTTCTTCTCTCACCGAGCTCTTTCCAAAAATCTAAGTCGTAACGGGATTGGACTTAAGCGTACAAAATTTGGTGACACAAACAGAAAGATATTTCTCGTCTAATATTAAAAGATTTAGTGTATAAATACCGAGCAAAATATTCAAGATGAAAAATAGTTAAAGGGGAGTATAAATTAGAGACTATTTCATGAAAAAAATTTTCTTCTAAAATGATCATTTTTAGGGGTAATTTTATGCGGGGAATCGATTGCGCACATTCCCAAAATGTGAAAACGCTTCCTTGACTTTGAGTCAGGGAAAAATTGAATTTTTGAAATGAAAATCAATTTTTGGATTTTTATGAGAAAACCGTCGATTCTTAGGTTTTTCTAGACGGGGAATCGATTGCGCGCACTCCCGAATAATGAAAACGCTTCCTTGACCCTGATTCAGGGAAGTAATCGGTGTATTGACGCAAAAATCCAAAAATGTTTAATTTTCGCGTTAATACACCGATTCCTTCCCTGAATCAGGGACAAGAAAGCGTTTTTACAATTCGGGAGTGCGCGCAATCGATTACCCGCCTAGAAAAACCTAAGAATCGACGGTTTTCTCATAAAAATCCAAAAATTGATTTTCATTTCAAAAATTCAATTTTTCCCTGACTCAAAGTCAAGGAAGCGTTTTCACATTTTGGGAATGTGCGCAATCAATTCCCCGTATAAAATTACCCCTAAAAATGATCATTTTAGAAAAATTTTTTCATGAAATAGTCCCTAATTTATACCCCCTTTAATGAGGATGGAAGTGGTTTTTTATAGTTATAAAAAAGAGATCTGGAGCGAGAGAAAAACGTATAACCAACACGTGTATTGAAAGAACTGGTTAAATACGTCAAATAAAATATGTAGTTCTTGGAAAAGTGTTGTACTTGGAAAATGCTATATTTCGCATGATTTCACATTGTTTAAAAATTCTGCGTTACTTGGACTGGCGTTTACGGTTATTCTGTGTAAATTTAAATGAACTGTGTAAATTTAAATGAAAACTTCTGATTGAGTCTAGTGTAAGTGATTAAGAGTATGCTTGGAATGGACTAAATCAGTTGAATCGTGATGCTTGACTGATTTTAACCTTTTTAAAAAAAGTTAAGATCTTCTGACAAAACAGTATGAAATTGATTTTTTTTTGAATTCTTTCGATTTGATCTTTGTCAAAGAAAGAAAATACATCGCAGATGATTTCAGGCGTAGTAATCATGTTGAATGCCGATTCTTACTTCTAAATAAATTTCGAGTTTATTAAAGGACCAGTCCAGTTTTGAACAAATTTTTTTAAAGAAATTTCAAGTTGGGGCGATCAACTTTAGCGTTGGAATTTGAATTTGACAATTTGAACACTGTTTTGGATTATTGAAACGAAAACGACAATCAGGGTTTTCGTTTCAATAACCCAAAACAATGTTCAAATTGGATAATTTTGGTGTCATTTTATTTGTCTCAACGAGTTCGATAAAACGCTCTAAACGAATTTTTATGTAAGTTATATAATATTGTAAAAATGGATTTTTTTAAAACATTTCGTTCCAATACAACATTGTTGAATCAGGAATTTAAACGGCGTCAATCGTTTCGCTTCAATATAAAAAATTTTGGTTGGGGCAAAAAGTTTAATTTTTCCCTTAATTTTTGGGTTATTACACCGATATTATACCAAAATTGAAGGATCAAATAAATTTTTTGTCAAAGCTTAAGGGGGTAGAAAAATCAAAAATTTTCCACAAGCGACCTCCAATTTAAATTTATTTATTGAAATTAACGAATGGGGAAGTTTTAAACCGCTGGTGTCAACAAATTTAAAAAACTATGTTCGAAGCTCAAGAACTGGATTTAACGTTTATTTTTTGAATTGTCTAACCTGTCTAAAGCACCCTAGATAATTTTTTTCGGCTAAATTTTTATTCGGCATATGTATTTCATCACGGAGAACATTCCTAGCGTGCTTTCGAAAAAATCTGAAAAGTTTTAATTGTTGAGCCTTTTTACACCTGGTATTAGGAGGTCAAAAAAAATTTTCCTCATATTTTTTCAAAAATACATTAGAAATGTTCTCCTCGTTGAAATACATCTGGCGAGTATAAATTTTGGCCGAAAAAATTATCCAAGATGTTTAGAATATTCAAAAAACCAACGTAAAATCGGGTTTTTGAGCTTCGAATAGGGTTGTGAATTTTTTGGTACTCAAAATTTGACTCGAAATGAATCTTAAAAACTTCCCCATTCGTTAATTTAAATAAATTCAAATTAGAGCTCGCTCGAACCATTTAAGACAACTTTGAAGGCTCAAAAAAGCGTCTTTTAAACATTGGAAAAATCGAAAGAAAGCTCAAAAAGACTACTTTTTCATACTGTTTTAATCCACGGCGATAATTTTTTTCATGATATTATACAAAGTTGTTTGCCGTGATCCTAGGAATTGAACGAAAAAAACCAGCCTAAACGGATTTAAAATGGTCGAGATAATGCCTTATAACGAAAAAATGGGTAGAAAGGTACCTTAATGAGATCAAAATCAAAAAATTCCTTTAAATTCATGTTTCGCCATATTGTATTGTAAAAAAATCCATTTTTATTATTTCTGATTCAGGGAAAATGTGTGTACTGGAGCGAAAATAGGCTAATCAGGGCCAGAGAAGCGTTTTCAAGGATCGACAATCAAAAAAAAGTTTTGGAAAAATCATCATTTTAAAGTCATAAAAGAGTAATTGTCTCATTAACAAACGATTGCCAATAATCAAGTGATTTCGATTTCGTTAACACAGAGAATTCTATTCCACAATCATTAATGACTTCTCTTCGGTGAGACATATTTGTATATTTTCGAAGACCGACCTACCTACTGTTTAACAATTAATAAAATTTATTCGAAACACATCATTCAAAACATATTATTAGGAATAAAAGTCTTTAAAAAAATGCTTACGGAATGGCTAAAAAATTTTTAGGGAAGGCACAGATTCAAGAACTGATTCGTGGAAAAGATTCTCCGTACCGATTTACTATTCAAAAAGTAGAATTTTTTTCTTCCAAAAATGTAACTCTGATTTGTTATGAATTTTTGAAAGTCATGTGAATTTTTGTGGATTTTTATGCGAATTTTTGTGGATTTCAAAAATCCATAAAAAATCAGAGTTACATTTTTTATGAATTTTTTCCATCCAAAAACCCTCTACAAAAAAACTACAAGCTATCTTGTGAATGGCCAAGGGCAGTAGCAACCTGAGGATTTCAAGACAAACCTGAAATATTGAGATCAAAATTGCCCAACAAATATCCACCTAAGATCCCAAAAATTATATATTTTCAAATATAAAATTTTTAAATGAATTTAATTTAAATTACAGTAAAAAAGATTGCGTTAAGAAAGAGACCGTTTGGTTTTATACAAATATATGAAACATCTAAAATTTATGAAACATTTGAAATGCAGCATTAAAATACCAAACGGTGCGGCTTTTCATCGCTCAGCTTCGAAGCGCTTTGAGGATAAATAAGACTGTGTATAAAATCGCTCAATTATTGAAAGGTTTATACGAATCAAATCGCGGCATATTTAAAATTGCGTCATAGGTAAAATCCCAGGGGCAACAAGGCACGCGAAGCGCGTCTCCCTGCCGCTTAGCCTAAATCAAAACACAACCCTACTTCCGATTCCGAGCGTTGGCCGTGGCTCCAAAGTCGCTTACCGGCGTCTTCGGCGCCGCTCCTAAGTTCACTCCGATCGCAACGCCTAATCCTAAGATCAGTCTAAGACTTGTTGCTTCTCCATCCAGTTTTGATACAAAGCGTCTGCAAAGGCCCTAGTAACAACCCGATCCGTATGTGCCTCAATATAATAGAACAGCAATAGATTTTTCATTTTGAGCTGCCCCGCAAACTTCTCCACAAATTCTTGCTCGTTTGAAGAGTAATTATCACCGTTCATCCACTTCTTCATCACCCACTTTTGACGCTTTCGACAATTTTTCATTTGAATAGCCCATCCGACCCAGAAAAAGAGATTACAGAAGTTGATAAAGGCCAAGAACACTAACATAATCCTATATTTAAAGTAATATATATTGTTTGGGATAAAAAGACTTACCAGGTAAAAAGAGCTATTCGCTCGTGCCAGTTTGCATCCAAATAGCATCTATAAGTTAAGACATGATCATTTACAAGAGTAACGAAATGGTAGTCGCAATAGGTGATCCTTGGAATCAGAGGCATAATTGGAGTATCATTTGGAGAGCCAAAAAATGGGGTTAACGGAGATCCTTGCCTAAAAATGTTGGTTAGTATGAAAAGAATCTTTGTATTTTGACAAGGGCCACAGAATTCTTCGAGCCAAAGGATCGTCGTGGAATCTATCAGCTTGAAGAACAATGGCAAAAGTTGATTGATTACTTAGAATAATATTGTTATTTATTTTGTTTATGTTTTTCGTTGTATACAAGTATTTTTGAGTGAGAATGACAAAACTTAGTCCTAATTAATTTTTCCCTTATGCATACCATTCTTTCCCCTCCCACCAAGTTTGTGCCACATCAAGACCCCATGTTCGATAACTTCCACCGATCATAATTGGCAGTATAAAAACTAGCAAAAATAATGGAGCCAGCACTAACATAGCTTCAAAAGCGATAAAAGCAACAAATGCATTGGACGAAGATGCACACTTGAAGTTATCATCTATTACAGGTACTCGTTCATATAGTTTTTCCTTGTCCACTTCTGTAACACCATCATTACCTGTCAAGACACTCTGCGAGGCATTCACCACATTGTTAAAGTTTATACCTAAATTTTACATATTTCTGATTAAAAATGACCTTTGATCTTACCTTGAGTTTCCATTAAGAGGGTCCACAGACACCTAGTTAATACATACATGACGAATACAATCGGAGCCCAAAACCATAATATCCACTAAAAATGAAAATGGTTTGTATGGTTTGAAAAAATGGTTTACATCAGGATTTTTGACTTGTCTCTGTTCACACCAACTCCAATCATAAAAACATGACTTATTAATTTCGATAAAGTATCGCTTAGCGGTCTGACAATATCTTTGCGCGTCTTCTTCTACAGTGGAGCCAAAGGGATTAGAGATAGAGACGCCTCGGCAGGTAGGCTCGTTCAAGGCTAATTTTGATCTAAGCATAGATTTTTTTGAACGTGCCGAAAAACTGTTCTAGAATTATTTTAGAGTAACGATCGACTATCATCAAAATACAGGGTTTTTCAGATGGGTATAGTACGAATGAGAGTCAATTATTTCTTCATAGAAAATTTTTTAAAATAATAGCGCCATCGTGTTTCTCGTGAATTTTTACCCCTAGAGGGTGTGTTTCTAGAAAAATTTCGACGTTTTGAACTTTGGAATTTTGGGTCATGTTACACGGCTGTCGAATCTGTGCAAACAGTTTCGACAACCCCAAGGATGCTATAAAATCAGCCAAAAATTTGTACTAGGCGGTTTTAATTCTTTTGTAAACGTGTTATTAGCAATGCAAGGAAGTTTTTTGGGGTGTCGGAACTTTTTGCATACTTTCGATAACCGTAATTAAGTGCGCCCCATCCCCAAGTAACCTAGTTTCAAAATTTTCTATGAAAAGATAATTGACTTTCTTTCGTACTATACCCATTTGAAACACACGTGGGCGCGTGGTCTGTCATAATTTTTTTTTCACAACCCTCTTGGCCCCCAGCACAACTCCACAATCCTGGTCTGTCGTAACGACAGACCAAAATAATTTATTTATATTTTAGAGGATAAAAAATCTAAAATTTACCAATTCTTGTTGTCCCCTTCCCCCCCCCCGACATGACCCCTTTCCTCCCCCTGGCACGACCCTCTATCCTCTCCCCCTGGCACAACCCTCTCAACCCCTCGGCACGACCCCCCTTGACCCCTCAGAACAACCCTCCGACCCCGCCCTGTAGTCACGACACGCCGCAGCCCACGTGTGATTTGGAACATCCTGTACATACTATTTAAAAGATGATGTCTCGAAATCTCGAACCAGTCTTGAATGAAGGGTGGCCATAGTAACGAAAATTCGAATCAAACTGTGGTATACCCTAGGTTTTCGGGGTCGCTGAACACGAATCTGAAGTCCGTTTTTGAATCCGACTTTTTGGTATCCCTGTACGGCAGGTCGGCCTTTTGAACTTTAGATCAAACTTCAAGCGGGCATAAAATTGAAAATCAGGGTTTTGGCGGGAATTCAAATTCTAAACCAATTCCAAAAAATCGCCAACTTCAAACGCGATTATCTCGACAACGGTAGCGATTCAGAATTTACTGTAAAAACAAAAATGCTCCATTTTTCATGAATTTTCCGAATATATATAAATTATGGCAAACTTCGTTAATCTAAAGAAATTTCAAATTTTTGTCGAGCCTTTTCAAGCTCTTTTTTCTATTTAATGTAACCCGCGTTGTCCGCGATCGACGGCTTAAATTGTAGGTACTATCTCCAAAACTACGCAGTTTTGACTAGGAGTTGTATAGACAAAAAATGAAGTAGATTTACCAGCTTTCCAACGACACTAAAACCATTAGATATGGATTTAGCTGGTCAGAGATATGCCCATTTGAAGTTTGATCTAAAGTTCAAAAGGCCGACCTGCCGTACAGGGATACCAAAAAGTCGGATTCAAAAACGGACTTCAGATTCGTGTTCAGCGACCCCGAAAACCTAGGGTATACCACAGTTTCAAAAATTGATTCGAATTTTCGTTACTATGGCCACCACAGGTTCGACATTTCGAGACATCGTCTCTTAATGAGTTACAAATTTGTTAGAACTCATTTAAAATTTTTTAGATTTACAATTTAATAGTCCATAATATAGCAAATGTAAGTACTGTAAACCCTGGCACTATCCATAAATTTCCCTTGTCCATTGTGTCACCTATACCATCTTTTAATAAAGGTGTTAGAACCTTTTTAAGTCGTCCGTTCAAATTTCTACTGATATGAGATAAATCTATTATTTTCATAGCAAGCACCATTTTGTCTCTAAAAAAGAATTAATTAAAGAATTAATTAAAGGGGGGGAGTCATTGTGGGTTATCGACAAAAAATTTTTTCGGCGAAAAATGATCGAATAACGTAAAATAAGCCTAATATTGGATGAAAACAGAAATATTAACCCAAAAAAATTTTTTTAGCGAGAAAAAATTTTTGGACCCCCTATTGATCCCTATCGGGGTCAAAACCCCATGTTAAAAAATCAATTTTTTCAACTTTTTTATTTTAGCTCCAAATTGGCTGATTTTTGGATTCGGAGGTTTTGGGGCACGAGAAATCGATTGGCGTGAGTCCCGAGTTTCAAAAAATTTTTTTTGACCCCCTATAGGGGTACCCCATGGGTCGACAAAATGGTGCTACCTATGGTAGCACCATTTTGTCTCTTTTTTTCATTAAATTCAAACTGGCTAATACGACCCAAACTAATACTGACGACGCTGAATTTTGAAATTTGCATTAAAAAATTCCTTATACTTGATTTTATAATTCTGAAAAAAATTCGCACCTAAACAGCCATTTCTATCCAAAAATCGAATGATTTCCTTTTATGACTCACTTACCTGACAGAACTTTCCGCCCCACTTAATAACATCATTAATTGATAAAAAAAAGTTTATTCGAACAAAAATTGTGAAGTAAAGCTATTACACTAACCGAAAATTGATAAAACAATCAATCCAAACAAATAGTGTAAACTAATGATACAAAAAAAGAAAACTTAAAGGGGGTGTCAAATATGGCCGAGTAGAAAATTTTTTTAACAAGCGACCCTTTAGGGGTAATTTTGTGCAAGGAATCGATTGTGCGCATCGAAAAATTTTATAAAAAATTTTTGGGGGTCAAAAAATTGAAAAAAATGCGTCAAAATTAAGGGTTATAAGTTTTAACCCCAACAAAAGGGGGGACCCACTTATTGAATTTTTCAGGGGGCCCAAATCAGGATCAAGGAAGCGTTTTCAAGGTTCGGGATATGCGCAATCGATTCCCCGCATAAAATTACCCCTAGAGGGTCACTTGTTAAAAAATTTTCTATCCAGCCTTAAGTTGGACTCCCCCCTCCCTCTTTAAGCGAGCCACCCTAGGGGGGGGGGGCCCGCTTATCAAATTTTTCATAAACAGATTTTATTGCAATTCAGCCAAATTCGCATATTTTAAAATGAAGATAATAGATTCAATCGATTTTTTCTATCTTAATTGCAATTGAATTGAATTGACTGGTTCAGCCCAAGTAGCATTATTATTGGTTGCTATTGATCTACCAAGTATCTTATATGAAAAAATACGACGAAGTTTTTTAACGACCTCTTTCCTAAACTAACTTATCTTTTTATTTAGTAAAATTTTTAAACCTAAATAAAGGAATATAAGTCAACTGGAATACATCGGTTACCGGAACAATAAAACTTGGTATATTCAAACAAACTCGCTTGACCATAGACGCTCTTATTGTAGGGTCTATTAGTTCATATACTAAAACGAAACCGCCTAAAATTTTTAAAAATTCTAAATTTCACTGCATATTTAGAAGGAAATTTAATTTTAAAGGTAGTGCATCAGCAATTATTATTTGAATTCCGGCCAGAGCAGGTTTCTTTTCAATGCACAGACTATAAGCGGAAAAATCCATTTTTGCATCGATTTTTAAAATTTTCATGAACATTATAGTAATTTTTTATAACTCTATAAGACGAATAAAAAGATACCAAAATTTTCCAATTTGAAAATTGAGTTGGGTTATTGAAGCGAAAACTTGTCGACAAGTTTTCGCTTCAATAACCCAACTCAATTTTTAAATTGGATAATTTTATTCGTTCATAGAGGTATAAAAAATTTCTACACTGTTCATTTTATAAAAATTTAAAAAATAGATGCAATGGATTTTTCCGACAAAAGTCTATGTATTGAAACGAAAACCGGCGGGAATTCAAATTTGTTATGCGTGCATACTACCTTAAAGACTCAATAATAGGGGAAGAAATGGTGATCTCTATCATTGCTCATATATCACTATTTAAGAAATTGTTTACTTGGTAATCCAACAAGGAGAATCATGCCTAAGGCTTCAAATGACAATGCTTTAATTAGAGTAAGCATTAAAGTATAAGTGTCTTGTGACATATGCTGTTTATTTCTATATAGGAATCTATATGTCAACACAACACATATAATGCCAGTAAAAACAGCACAAGCACAAAATAATACTTCTACAACTTTTAAAATAACCCACCAGCCAGTATTTTCCTATATGTATACGAATCAACGCTTTATTTCACGAACCCCACTCAAATCTGGTTCAGCTTTGAGTGGGGGATAGTAGGACCATTTTTGAGTAGGGGGAGGAGGACCCCCACATACCCCCTCCTTATGACCGCCTCCACTCAAACTAGCCACTTCGCGGCTGATTTGAGTGGAGGGGGTACCTAAATTTTTTAGGTTTGTAACGAAGTTATAGGAAGAGACATTTTTGCGAGGGGTAAAGGGGCAAGTTTGAATCTTTTGCGAGGGAGAGGTTCATTTCTGGACTCCCTGCCGAAGTATGCCCCTCATCTAACCCCACCAAGATTGGGCCTATTGAATTTTTTATTTTACCCTTAATCCATAAAAGGCATAGTCTTTCACGAGTTCTCTTAATAAAGGATCCATATGGTCTTTATATTCCTTCATTTCTTCTTCGTCTGCCGCATTTGTTGGTATGAGAAGTAGTAATACGAAGCACATAATACCTATATGCATGATGAAACATTTTCTACTTGATAAGAACTCATGAAATCTATTTCCTACTGTTTGACAATAACGGTATACAAACAAAGCAACGAAGTTATAGGGAGCAAGAAGGATTATAAAAAAAACAAAATTCGATAAATTGTTAGTGAACATGTTAGAAGGTTGCCAGGTTTTGAAAAGGCCTAAATATAAGGCGAAATTAGGAAACATCTACAAAGGCCAATAAGGCTCACACAAAGAGCACATTATGTCCTTATTTTATTTTTACGCAAAGTCGGTTACCCGATTTTAGGTTCTGCACTCTGTAATCAAGGCTTCTTGTTAGGCTTAAAGGGACCTGGACATTGGCTAACGTTTTGGCATATTAAAAAAAAATCGAGTTTTACTTCAGATTCTTTGAGCGACCGGTCGAAACCGATCCTTTTTCGGAAGCCGAAATCGATTCCTTTTAAAGTCGAGTCGAACAATTTGAAAGCCGATAAAGTCGAAACCGGTCGAGTCGATAGTGTCTAAAAGTCGGTCAGGTTGAGTCTGTTTTGATCGACTTGTTGAGTCCTAGCGCAAGGGCTCTATTTTTTCGACTGGGTGTGGAACAAAGCTTAGATTCTGTTCGTGTACCCGGTCCTATAACAATCATTCTCCGATCCGATGTGCTATACCTTGCTGCTTTTTTGACCTACCTAAACCACTAGTACAATACATATATAGGGTTGTACCATTCTTTGTGGTATAGGATGGTAAAGGGAAAAATTGCCAAGCAGTAAATACAAGATGGGCCATACTATAAGCAATTGTTTCGGACAATATATACCACCGATACGCACCCATCACACCACTAACGCTCTTGTTTGTGGTCAACCATACAAAACAAATCAGAGAAATAGTGTTTATAACAAGCATCACATAGTTCATATAATCAATAACTTGGGTTGCTAGTTCATATACTGAGATAAAATCATTGTTAGTGATATCATTAGACGACATGTCATAAGTATGCTATGCTTGAATATAAGAAAAATTAGAAAAAAAGTTGTTAAAAATAACTTCGTTTCGGTTTTCAAGCAGGTGTATATAAATTGCGAAAATGAACCCAAATTCAGATTTTCGCAGGAAAGCCGACAGAGGTTTCTTGGTACTACTAAACATTAGCAACCGTAAATGACGTGGGCATTTTTTCGAAAAAAAATTTTTCTTAAAATTTTCTGAAAATCACCCTATTAGGGGTAAAATCATGCGAAAAATCGATTGCGCGCATTCCCGAAGCGTGAAAATGCTTCCTTGACCCTGATTCAGGAAAATAGATGTGTGTATTGAAGCAAAAATCGAAAAATTTTGAAATTTCTCCCTCAAAATCATATTTCTGGGGGTAATTCCATACGGGGAATCGATTGCGTGCATTCCCGAAGCGTGAAAATGCTTCCTTGATCCTGATTCAGGGAAATTAGTACATATTG
>OZJO01022747.1:0-22913 GCA_900406225.1 Acrobeloides nanus | reverse complement strand
GACTTTGTTCTTTGATTTGAGCAATTTAAAGTCATACATTAGTGGGTAAGAGTGTATACGTTGTACCCCTATATTTACTTATTCTTCCGATAATCCTACATTTACTTAAAGAAAAGTTTAACACTAGTGCAAAAAGTGGCTTTTTTACCCGAAAATTTATTTTTCTAAAATGACCCTCCTAGGGGTAATTTTATGTGGGGAATCGATTGCGCGCATTCGCGAACCATGAAAATGCTTTCCTGATTTAGGGAAAAATTGAATTTTTGAAGCGAAAATGGTCATTTTCCTCGTTTTTTTGCAAATCACTAAAAAACTTTAAAATGTTCATTCGCTATTATTTCAAATTTGGTCCACAAGTGTAGTATCCGCAAATGTATCATCCGCATGTGTTAGTCCGCAAATGTAGGTCCGCAAGATTTGCGCAAGTGTAGTGTTCGCAATAGTGGATCAGGAAGCTTGGTGGCGCCAGAAGTTTAGCTTAGGGTGAAAATATACAGGGTGCGCCAAAAGTGCGGACCTCATTGACTTTTGATTGGGCAAAGATGAGTGGTTGTCTTCTTCACCTGATCTGAATCCAAATAAACGAGGTCACCACACCCTGTAGGTTGAGGGTGTAGAATTTGGATTGAGCAATTCCGTAATAACGAAACCGCAGTTCTGGTAGACTGAAACCCAACACTGCTCCCCACCCACCGGCCCACAAAATCTCAAAAAGCTTTTTTCAACTCCACTTAATGCATGAGTCACGCCCTTAAAAATTATGATCTTGTAACACTTTCAAATTTTTGGTGACGAATTTTAAAACTTAATTTGACCTTTGTTCGCTAATCGTTATTCATCATCAGTGAGAAATAAGCCTCAAAAATGTTTGACATTTTAGTGTTTACTTTAACTTAAGAATGAATACAAAAAAATCATTTACCTCCTTTACAAACAAACTTGATCATTTCCAGTGCCTGGTGCATGTTATTTTCCAAAAAGCCATCAAATAAAATGTTATTATTCGTTTTTTTATGCCTATTTTCTATCATAAATGCTCAAAATCAACGGAGTGCTGTGTATAATGAAGCAGAAGCACGGCAATTGTTAAATTTAGCTGCTGCGGCATATGCTGGGAATCCACAGCCATGCTTATATAGGTATTTAAAAAAAATTTTTAATTTCCTTTTAGTAACCTCACCCCCTCATATAGTTGGGCAGAAGTTCATGAACCTCTCTCCCCACTCGAAATCCCCCTCCGAAAATGGTTGAATAAAGCCCCCTTGAAATTCAATTCTAGCTGCTCTCCCTACAATAAATGAGCATAAATTATAAGTATAAAAACCGCAAAAAATTTCGGAGCTATTGTGGATCAGAGGGAAGGGTCACCCCAGGATCAAAAATTTTAGAAAATTAAAAAAAAAGTTTTTAAATTTTTTTCGATTTTTGACCCTGGGGTGACCCCCTGATCCCCAATAGCTCCAAATTTCTTTCAGAACATTGCCTTCTGGCGCAAAATGGTCGATTTTTAAATGGACCAATAATACCGTTTGTGATCTCTTTGGTAGCACATGCGGATTTTACTCCATCGTCGACGAAACCAATAACTTGATCACTGTTGTTTTTCGCGGCACCAAAACTCCGGAGCAACTTTTAACCGAGGGCTTAGACTCAACCGAACCAAATGTTAACTTTTATAACGTTGGCTTGGTATTAATTTTAATATCCTTAAATATTAAACACTCTATGTGCGTCTGTCTGTTTGCACTATCTCCGTCACCTTAATCCCAATTCCGTCACGACCCATGCCAATCGATAGGGTTTGATGAGAAAAGAAAAATGACACCTACATCATGGGGTAGCCTTCAAGGAAATTTTTTGGCTCCTTATCATTTTTTAACGTAAACCTTATAAAGCAATATTATGATAAATAGTTAGAAGATCACATGGCCGAGTGGCGAAAACAGTCGGTTGTCATAAATTTCTCTTAAGTACTATTCCCAGTAGGATCCAAAAATTTTTTGCCAAAAAATTCGGGAGAGGCGCAGCCGAAGCGTACTCGAGGCGCATCCGAGGCGTACGTGGGACGAGGCTTAGCTAAGGCGTACTTGGAGCGAGGCGCAGCCGAGGATACTTGGGACGAGGCGCAACCGAGGCGTATTCGGGATGAGGTGCGCCCGAGGCGAGGCGCAGCCGAGGCGTACTCTGGTCGATGTCGCAGGCCGAGCTTCGTACTAACCTTATACTACTCGGAAATAAGAGCGCTGGAGGCGCTCGGTCCCAGTTTATTTATTTTAAAAAGAGAAATTTAGGCAAATAAATATTTTAAAAATGCTTTGGACATTCTTTGGCCACAAGTTGTTCCAGTTTTGAACAATCCTATGTATAAGGTATAATACAAAAATTAAAGAGCCACTAAACTTTTAAAAACATCTTGTAAATTGATTTTTATGGTATTCAGCAAAAATACTTTTTTGCAATATTCTATGGATTTTCAGTGACGTTCAAAACTTTAGTGGTATTTGAATGTTCAAAATTTAGAACTACCATATAACCTTTACCGGACACTCTCTTGGCGCTGCCCTAGCCTCTTTAGCTGCATTGAGAACTGTTTTGGAAAATCTCAGAAATGGTAATCAAATAAAAATGGTCAATTTTGGACAGCCTCGTGTTGGAAATGTGGATTTAGCTATGAAACATGATCAACTTCTTCCTTATAGGTAAATTTTGGTCGTTCAAATTTGGGACAAAAATCGTTGTTTAGCTTTCGAGTGGTGCATAGAATGGATATTGTGCCACATATGCCGGCTTGTGCCAAAGATCATACATTGGTACAAAGTGGAAGTAGTCCATGTAGTCCCAATAATAAAAAAAAATCTTATCATCATGGAGTTGAAGTTTGGTATTTTGGGATTGAAAATGGGCTCACTTTCGAAAAAATAAATTTAGGTATCCAAACACTATGAAGCCGGGAGATCAATATATTGTATGTTTGGGCCAGCCTAAGGATGAGGATTTTTCATGCAGTGATAGGAATACGTTTTCATTAAATTCTTATAAATCCTATATTGCTGATCATCGACATTACTTCGAAGTCGAAGTAATTTTTTAAATATTTTACACAGACACATGATTTTCGGCATACACAATAACGGAACGAATCGACAGGAAGAACAAGAACGAGACACAAAAACGGGAAGACAAGAATGGGACGATCGAACGGGGCGACAAGAACGGGACGATTTTTTTCTTCAGATCTCAGCTCCTTTAAGGAATTTTAGATAGTGTAAAAGACTTTTTTCTCTCAACTTTTTATTCTGAGTAAAAAAGTCTTTGACACTATATCAAAATTCATTTACGAGCCGAGATCTGAAATCGCCCCGTTCTTATTGTCCCGTTTTTGTCTTTCGCTCTTGTCATCCCGTTAATGTTCATCTCGTTTTTGTGTTGTTTGAACGATCGTTCCATACCGTTATTGTGTATGCCTGATTTTCCTTATAAACAAAAATTTTGACTGATATTCAAGAAAACAGAAGATTTTTTAAACGATTTGTGCGCGGTCAAAATTTAGTTCATTAAAAATTTGAAACTTTTAACTATTTTTTTCATAGGTTCCAGATTTTGGAAAAACTGGATGCAATCCAAATGAACCTGAAGGAGACTATGTTGAACATGGAATTTTTGGATAATTTTTTACCTTTATTTTATATCAAAATAAACAAAGAACTAAATAAAAATATTTGAACAATGTCTAAAACAACGAGGCTAATACAAAAACTAGAGTAGCGGCTAATCCCAGTCCAGCACGAACCTAGTGAAGTTGGCCCCATTTTTGAACCAAAATTCGAGTTTCTGCATTTGTTAGCATGGACATGAGCTTTTTATTCACCGGCATTATAATAACATAAGTATATGGCAGATTCAAAAGTAGTAGAATAGCGCCATATAACCAAAGTTGGCCACCAGTAATGAATCATTGGAGAAAGCCCAGAAGTGAGCCTAAAATGATGATAAAGAAAATTATGCCTCAAATTTATNATAACCAAAGTTGGCCACCAGTAATGAATCATTGGAGAAAGCCCAGAAGTGAGCCTAAAATGATGATAAAGAAAATTATGCCTCAAATTTATTTTGGGTTCAATCCCCCTCCCTTGACATGTATGATTGCAACCTTTCTAATTACTTTGCACCTTTATTGCAACTTTTTTTGCACCTTCGTAAACAAGCATCTGACAATACTAAATATGAGAGAAGAATTACATCCCAACCTAGTCAGTGCCGTACAGAGAAGTTTCGACTAGAAGAGGCACAGACCTATAACAATCATAACCCTTACGCCCCCTTCCATATGCCACTAGTACTACCCACCTCTCCCCCCCTCCACTGCCCCATCCTTCCTCCTACCCAAAAAATGAAGAAACCTTATTTTCCAACAAAAGAGAATGTTGAATAAAATATTTAGAATTTGATTAATTTCTGACATCAATCGGATTTTCAGCAAAGTAATCTGGCACGATCATGCCCATAATTGTTGCGATGCCTAGGATAGTAACATTTCTGGGTAGTTTAAGATCAACTGACTAAAAAGATCTTTTATATTATAGATGTGCAGATGAGGCTCCAAGCGAAAATGGTCATTTTCCTCGTTATTTTTCTGCAAATCATTTTTCTAGGGGTATGCGAGAAAACGATTGCACACGTTCTCAAAGCATAAAACGATCCCATAATGCATAAAAATGATATTTCTCATTTTAAAATCGCTTTCTCGCATAAAATTACCCCTAGAAAGTGATTTTCAAAAAACACGAGGAAAATGACCATTTTCGCTTCAAAAATCTAATCTTTCCCTAAATAAGGAGCAGGAATTTTCCGGGTTCGAGAATACGTACAATCGATTCTCCGTATAAAATTACTCTTAGGGGATCATTTGTAGAAAAATAAAATTTAGGCCCCAATGTAAAAAAGCCACTTGTTGAACCCTGTAATTTATTTGTTTAAAGATCAGTTTCAAAATACTGAAAACTGCGTTGGAATACTGTTCTTGAAGCGATACAAGATAATTAGAAATATGAGTCTAACAATGGGGAACAAGGTTGATCCAAATTTTGCTTTCAGAAGGTACTTATCAGCAGGGTATCCATATCATTTTTAAATGAGGGTGCATAATTTTATATGAGCTAATTGTTATTCATCATCAGTGAGACATGAGCCTCAAATTTTAGTGTTTACTTTAACTTAAGAATGAATACAAAAAAATGATTTACCTCCTTTACAAACAAACTTGATCATTTCCAGTGCCTGGTGCATGTTATTTTCTAAAAAGCCATCAAATAAAATGTTGTTATTCCTTTGTTTATTTTCTATCATAAATGCTCAAAATCAACGCAGTGCTGTCTATAATGAAGTAGAAGCACGGCAATTGTTAAATTTAGCTGCAGCAGCATATACTGGCAATCCGTTGCCATGCTTATATAGGTATTTAAAAAAGTTTTTAAATTTTCTTTTAGTAACCTCATCCCTCATATAGTTGGCCAGAAATTCATGCACCTCTCTCCCCACCCGAAACCCCCCCCCCCCCCGAAAATGGTTGAATAAAGCCCCCTGAAATCCAATTCTAGCTGTTCTCCATACAATAAATGAGCATAAATTATAAGTATAAAAACCGCAAAAAATTTCGGAGCTATTGTGGATCAGAGGGAGGGGTCACCCCAGGATCAAAAATTTTAGAAAATTAAAAAAAAAGTTTTAAAATTTTTTTCGATTTTTGACCCTGGGGTAACGCCCTGATCCCCAATAGATCTAAATTTCTTTCAGAACATTGCCTTCTGGCGCTAAATGGTCGATTTTTAAATGGACCAATAATACCGATTGTGATCTCTTTGGTGACACATGCGGGTTTTATTCTATCGTCGACGAAACTAATAACTTGATCACTATTGTTTTTCGCGGCACTAATACTCCGGAGCAACTTTTAACAGAGGGCTTAGACTCAATCGAACCGGATGTTAACTTTTATAACATTGGCTTGGTATTAAAGTTAATATTTATTTTAAAAAGAGCAATTTAGGCAAATAAATATTTTAAAAATGCCTTGGACATTCTTTGGCCACAAGTTGTGCCAGTTTTGAACAATCCTATGTATCAAGTATAAAAATTAAAGGACCACTAAACTTTTAAAAGGATTCTGTAAATTGATTTTTGTGATATTCAGTAAAAATACTTTTTTATAATATTCTGGAAATTTTCAATGGTGTTCAAAATTTTAGTGGTACTTCAAAATTTAGAACTACCATGTAACCTTTACCGGACACTCTCTTGGCGCTGCTCTAGCCTCTTTAGCAGCATTGAGAACTGTTTTGGAAAATCTCAGAAATGGTAATCAAATAAAAATGGTTAATTTTGGACAACCTCGTGTTGGGAATGTGGATTTAGCTATGAAACATGACCAACTTCTTCCTTATAGGTGAATTTTTGTCGCTCAAATCTGGAACAAAAATCGTTGTTTAGTTTTCGATTGGTGCATAGTATGGATATTGTGCCACATATTCCGGCTTGTGCCAAAAATCATTCGGTAGTACAGGGTGGAAGTAGTCCATGTGATCCAGATAATAAAAAAAAATCTTATCATCATGGAGTTGAAATTTGGTATTTTTGGATTGGAAAATGAGCTCACTTTCGAAAAAATAAATTTAGGTATCCAAACACTATGAAGCCGGGAGATCAACATATTGTATGTTTGGGCCAGCCTAAGGATGAGGATTTTTCATGCAGTGATAGGAATACGTTTTCATTAAATTCTTATCAATCCTATATTGCTGATCATCGACATTACTTCGAAGTCGAAGTAAGTTTTTAAATATTTCATCCAGACACATGATTCTTGGCATATACAATAACGGGACGAATCGACAGGACGAACAAGAACGGGACACAACCTTGAAAACGCTTCCTTGACCCTGATTCAGGGAAGACATCGGTGTATTGAAGCGAAAATCAAACATTTGCAGATTTTTATGAGAAAACCGTCGATTCTTAGGCTTTTCTAGGCGGGGAATCAATTGTGTGCACTCCCGAATCGTGAAAACGCTTCCTTGATCCTGATTCAGGGAAAATCCAAACAAATAAAGCATACGTGAAGTCATTTGTTTATAATAAAAATCAACTCTAACAACGTTTATATAACTCTCTTTATGTAAATAGATTGATTTTCGCTTCAAAATACCGATCCCTTCCCTGAATCAGATTCAAGGAAGCGTTTTCTCGGTTGGGAGTGCGCGCAATCGATTCCCCGTCTAGAAAAACCTATGAATCGACTGTTTTCTTTTAAAAATCCAAAAATGTCTGATTTTCGCTTCAATACACCGATCCCTTCCCTGAATCAGGGTCAAGGAAGCGTTTTCAAGGTTCGAGAATGAGCGCAATCGATTCTTCGCATAAAATTATCCCAAAGGGTTACTTGTTAAAAAAATTTTTTACCCGGCCCTAAGTTGGACCTCCCCCCTTTAACACCATATCAAAATTCATTTACGAGCCGAGATCTGAAATCGCCTCGTTCTTATCGTCTCGTTTTTGTCTTCCGCTTTTGTCATCCCGTTATTGTTCATCCCGTTTTTGTGTTGTTTGAACGATTGTTCCATACCGTTATTGTGTATGCCTGATTTTCCTTATAAACAAAAATTTTGATAGATATTCAAGAAAACAGAAGATTTTTTAAACGATTTGTGCGCGGTCAAAATTTAGTTCATTAAAAATTTGAAATTTTTAACCATTTCTTTTTTTCACAGGTTCCATCTTTTGGAGAAACTGGATGCAATCTAAATGACCCTGAAGGAGACTATGTTGAACAAGGAATTTTTGGATAATTTTTTACCTTTATTTTATATCAAAATAAACAATAGAACTACAATAAATATATTTGAACAATGTCTAAAACAACGAGGCTAACATAAAAACTAGAGTAGCGGGTAATCCCAGTCCGGCACGAACCAAATCAAGTTGGCCCCATTTTTGAACCAAAATTCGACTTTCTGCATTTGAGCTGTTTGTTGGCATGGACATGAGCTTTTTATTCACCGGCATTATAATAACATAAGTATATGGCAGATTCAAAAGTAGTAGAATAGCGCCATATAACCAAAGTTGGTCACGAATCTTGCGCTCTGCCTTTTTCCACTCTTCCAAAATTTTACAAAAATATTATCCCTCTGCCCACCCAATAAATAAATATAAACTTTACTTGTATAAGCACTATGCCGATTCCAGTAAGCATGCATAGCCCCATAGATAAAACCCCTCCTATCATAGCTTATGGAATTGTAGCAAAAACTGCACCCAATTTTGTAAAATTCCGATGAAAATCAAAATAAGCGATGCGATTTGCATAGTAAATCGACTAGCTACTCGAGTTATATTTACTGCAGCAATATTTTCGGAATATGTTGTGGCACCAGTGCCAACACCCATCAGTCCTGCGAGGCATGCACCAAGCGAAAATGGTCATTTTCCTCGTTCTTTTTCCGCAAACCAGTTCTAGGGGCACCCCCCAGGTGCAGCCGGGGGTGTCATCCTATTGTGACCTTAGGCTGCAGGCCAAAAGGGTGGGCATCCCAGTTCGCAGTTGGAATTGTTAGTAAAATATTTTTACCTTTACTGAAAAAAAGTTACAAAAAATTTAATACAAATTACAAAAACCATAAAACATAAGCCTCAAAAATGTATGACATTTTATTGTTTACTTTAACCTGGGAAAGAATACAAAAAATTGATTTACCTCTTTTATAGACAAACTTGGTTATTTTCAGTGCTGCCTGGTGTATGTTATTTTCCAAACAGTCATCAAATAATATGTTGTTATTCGTTTGTTTATGTCTATTTTCTATCATAAATGCTCAAGATCAACGGAGTGCTGTCTATAATGAAGCAGAAGCACGGGAATTGTTAAATTTAGCTGCTGCGGCATATGCTGAGAATCCGTTGCCATGCTTAAATAGGTATTAAGAAAGTTTTTAAATTTTAAAATTTTCTTTTAGTACCCTCACTCCCTTATATAGTTGGGCAAAAGTTCATGCACCCGAACCTTCCCCAAAAACGGTTGAATAAAGCCAATTTTTTTTAAATTTTAGAAAATTTATTTTTTGACCCTGGGTTGACTCCCCTGATCCACAACAGCTCCAAATTTCTTTCAGAACATTGCCTTCTGGCGCTAAATGGTCGATTTTTAAATGGACCAATAATACCGATTGTGATCTCTTTGGTGACACATGCGGGTTTTACTCCATCGTCGACGAAACCAATAACTTGATCACTGTTGTTTTTCGTGGCACCAAAACTACGGAGCAACTTTTAACCGAGGGATTAGACTCATCCGAACCGAAAGTTAACTTTTATAACATTGGCTTGGTATTAATGTTAATATTTATTTTAAAAAAGGAATTTAGGCAAATAAATATTTTAAAAATGCCTTGGACATTCTTTGGACACAAGTTGTGCCAGTTTTGAACAATTCTATGTATGAGGTATAATGCAAAAATTAAAGGACCACTAAACTTTTAAAAGGATCCTGTAAATTGATTTTTATGGTATTCAGCAAAAATACTTTTTTGCAATATTCTGGGGATTTTCAGTGGCGTTTAAAATTTTAGTAGTACTTGAATGTTCAAAATTTAGAACTACGATGTGACTTTTACCGGACACTCTCTTGGCGCTGCTCTAGCCTCTTTAGCAGCATTGAGAACTGTTTTGGAAAATCTCAGAAATGGTAATCAAATAAAAATGGTCAATTTTGGACAGCCTCGTGTTGGAAATGTGGATTTAGCTATGAAACATGACCAACTTCTTCCTTATAGGTGAATTTTGGTCGTTCAAATTTGAGACAAAAATCGTTTAGTTTTCGAGTGGTGCATAGTATGGATATTGTGCCACATATTCCGGCTTGTGCCAAAAATCATTCGGTAGAACAAGATGATAGTAGTCCATGTAATCCGGATAATAAAAAAAAATCTTATCATCATGGAGTTGAAATTTGGTATTTTGGGATTGGAAAATGTTCAAAAAATGTAAATTTAGGTATCCAAACACTATGAATCCGGGAGATCAGTATATTGAGTGTTTGGGCCAGCCCACGGATGAGGATTTTTCATGCAGTGATAAGAATACGTTTTCATTAAATTCTTATCAATCCTATATTGCTGATCATCGACATTACTTCGAAGTCGAAGTAATTTTTTAAATATTTCACCCAGATACATGATGTTCGGCATACACAATAATGGGACGAATCGACAGGACGAACAAAAACGGGATACAACCTTGAAAACGCTTCCTTGACCCTAATTCAGGGAATGCATCGGTGTATTGAAGCGAAAATCTAACATTTGCAGATTTTTATGAGAAAACCGTCGATTCTTAGGTTTTTCTAGGCGGGGAATCAATTGCGCGCACTCCCGAATCATGAAAACGCTTCCTTGATCCTGATTCAGGAAAAAACCAAACAAATAAAGCACACGCGAAGTCATTTGTTTATAATAAAAATCAACTCTAACAACGTTTATATAACTCTCTTTATGTAAATAGATTGATTTTCGCTTCAAAACACCGATCCCTTCCCTGAATCAGATTCAAGGAAGCGTTTTCTCGGTTGGGAGTGCGCGCAATCGATTCCCGTCTAGAAAAACCTATGAATCGACTGTTTTCTTTTAAAAATCCAAAAATGTCTGATTTTAGCTTCAATACACCGATCCCTTCCCTGAATCAGGGTCAAGGAAGCGTTTTCAAGGTTCGAGAATGAACGTAATCGATTCTTCGCATAAAATTATCTCAAAGGGTTACTTGTTAAAAAAATTTTTTACCCGGCCCTAAGTTGGACCTCCCCCCTTTAACACCATATCAAAATTCATTTACGAGCCGAGATCTGAAATCGCCTCGTTCTTATCGTCTCGTTTTTGTCTTCCGCTTTTGTCATCCCGTTATTGTTCATCCCGTTTTTGTGTTGTTTGAACGATTGTTCCATACCGTTATTGTGTATGCCTGATTTTCCTTATAAACAAAAATTTTGATAGATATTCAAGAAAACAGAAGATTTTTTAAACGATTTGTGCGCGGTCAAAATTTAGTTCATTAAAAATTTGAAATTTTTAATCATTTCTTTTTTTCACAGGTTCCATCTTTTGGAGAAACTGGATGCAATCTAAATGACCCTGAAGGAGACTATGTTGAACAAGGAATTTTTGGATAATTTTTTACCTTTATTTTATATCAAAATAAACAATAGAACTACAATAAATATATTTGAACAATGTCTAAAACAACGAGGCTAACATAAAAACTAGAGTAGTGGGTAATCCCAGTCCGGCACGAACCAAATCAAGTTGGCCCCATTTTTGAACCAAAATTCGACTTTCTGAATTTGAGCTGTTTGTTGGCATGGACATGAGCTTTTTATTCACCGGCATTATAATAACATACGTATATGGCAGATTCAAAAGTAGTAGAATAGCACCATATAACCAAAGTTGGTCACGAATCTTGCGCTCTGCCTTTTTCCACTCTTCCAAAATTTTACAAAAATGGTGTCCCTCTGCCCACCCAATAAATAAATATAAACTTTACTTGTATAAGCACTATGCCGATTCCAGTAAGCATGCATAGCCCCATAGATAAAACCCCTCCTATCATAGCTTATGGAATTGTGGCAAAAACTGCACCCAATTTTGTAAAAATTCCGATGAAAATCAAAATAAGCGATGCAATTTGCATAGGAAATCGACTAGCTACTCGAGTTATATCTACTGCAGCAATATTTTTGGAATATGCTGTGGCACCAGTGCCAACACCCATCAGTCCTGCGAGGCATGCACCAAGCGAAAATAGTCATTTTCCTCGTCCTTTTTCTGCAAATCAGTTCTAGGGGCATCTCCCAGGCGCAGCCGGGGGTGTCATCCTATTGTGACCTTAGGCTGCAGGCCAAAAGGGTGGGCATCCCCCGTCGCAGTTGGATTTGTTAGTAAAATATTTTTACCTTTACCGAAAAAAAGTAACAAAAAAATTTAATACAAATTACAAAAACCATAAAACATAAGCCTCAAAAATGTATGACATTTTATTGTTTACTTTAACCTGGGAAAGAATACAAAAAATTGATTTACCTCTTTTATAGACAAACTTGGTTATTTTCAGTGCTGCCTGGTGTATGTTATTTTCCAAACAGTCATCAAATAATATGTTGTTATTCGTTTGTTTATGTCTATTTTCTATCATAAATGCTCAAGATCAACGGAGTGCTGTCTATAATGAAACAGAAGCACGGGAATTGTTAAATTTAGCTGCTGCGGCATATGCTGAGAATCCGTTGCCATGCTTAAATAGGTATTAAAAAAGTTTTTAAATTTTAAAATTTTCTTTTAGTACCCTCACCCCCCTTATATAGTTGGGCAAAAGTTCATGCACCCGAACCTTCCCCAAAAACGGTTGAATAAAGCCAATTTTTTTTTAATTTTAGAAAATTTATTTTTTGACCCTGAGTTGACTCCCCTGATCCACAACAGCTCCAAATTTCTTTCAGAACATTGCCTTCTGGCGCAAAATGGTCGATTTTTAAATGGACCAATAATACCGATTGTGATCTCTTTGGTGACACATGCGGGTTTTACTCCATCGTCGACGAAACCAATAACTTGATCACTGTTGTTTTTCGTGGCACCAAAACTACGGAGCAACTTTTAACCGAGGGATTAGACTCATCCGAACCGAAAGTTAACTTTTATAACATTGGCTTGGTATTAATGTTAATATTTATTTTAAAAAAGGAATTTAGGCAAATAAATATTTTAAAAATGCCTTGGACATTCTTTGGACACAAGTTGTGCCAGTTTTGAACAATTCTATGTATGAGGTATAATGCAAAAATTAAAGGACCACTAAACTTTTAAAAGGATCCTGTAAATTTATTTTTATGGTATTCAGCAAAAATACTTTTTTGCAATATTCTGGGGATTTTCAGTGGCGTTTAAAATTTTAATAGTACTTGAATGTTCAAAATTTAGAACTACGATGTGACTTTTACCGGACACTCTCTTGGCGCTGCTCTAGCCTCTTTAGCAGCATTGAGAACTGTTTTGGAAAATCTCAGAAATGGTAATCAAATAAAAATGGTCAATTTTGGACAGCCTCGTGTTGGAAATGTGGATTTAGCTATGAAACATGACCAACTTCTTCCTTATAGGTGAATTTTGGTCGTTCAAATTTGAGACAAAAATCGTTTAGTTTTCGAGTGGTGCATAGTATGGATATTGTGCCACATATTCCGGCTTGTGCCAAAAATCATTCGGTAGAACAAGATGATAGTAGTCCATGTAATCCGGATAATAAAAAAAAATCTTATCATCATGGAGTTGAAATTTGGTATTTTGGGATTGGAAAATGTTCAAAAATAGTAAATTTAGGTATCCAAACACTATGAATCCGGGAGATCAATATATTGAGTGTTTGGGCCAGCCTACGGATGAGGATTTTTCATGTAGTGATAAGAATACGTTTTCACTAAATTCTTATCAATCCTATATTGCTGATCATCGACATTACTTCGAAGTCGAAGTAAATTTTTTTTATTCAAAAAACAGAAGATTATTTAAACGATTTGTGCGCGACCAAAATTTAGTTCATTAAAAACTTGACATTTTTAACCATTTCTTTTTTATCAGGTTCCATCTTTTGGAGAAACTGGATGCAATCCAAATGACCCTGAAGGAGACTATGTTGAACATGGAATTTTTTGATAATTTTTTTATCTTTATTTTATATCAAAATAGACAATTGAACTACAATAAAAATATTTGAACAATGTCTAAAACAACGAGGCTAACACAAAAACTAGAGTAGCGGCTAATCCCAGTCCAGTACGAACCAAGTGAAGTTGGCCCCATTTTTGAACTAAAATTCGAGTTTCTGCATTTGAGCTGTTTGGTGGCATGGACATGAGTTTTTTATTCACAGGCATTATAATGGCAAAAGTATATGGCAGATTCGAAAAGATTAAAATAGCGCCATACAACCATAGTTGACCACCGGAAATGAACCATTGGAGAAGGCCCAAAAGTGCGCCTAAAATGGTAAATTTGTGGATAAGGATGGGTAGGATGCGGACTGAAGTATTGGTTCTTAAAAAGTACCCTTTTTTAAAAAACCTGAAGACTGAGCTCGGGCTAGGCTTCGCTTCAGAGTGTTTTTGAGCGCCTCCGAGTGCTTCCGAATGCCTCCGAGCACTTTCGAGTATTTCCGAGCGCTTTTAGGCTGCGTTCAAGCATGTCAAAAAAATGTAACTTGGCCTAATTTTCAATAAAATCGTGTTTATTAAAACGATTGGTTATGAAGCATAAAAGTTTATGTTTTTTTGCTTCTCGATCAATAAAATTTTATGCTACATGACCAATCGTTTCAATAAACACGATTTTATTGAAAATCAGACAAAGTTACATTTTTTGGCATGCTTGAACGCAGCCTTATAGTTCACATGCACATAAAACGAATTAGTCTGGCTAGTCTTTTGGTGTGGCATGTTTATAACGTGAAAATTAAAATTTTTTCGATTTTCTAATTTTTCCTGCGCTCAAAATGAAAAATTCTTTCGGGTTTGTGTACCCCATACTCGAGAACCCCCAAGTACAAAAAATCAGCCGATTTGGAAAAATTTTTGAAATTTCGATTTTGTCACCTTGGTACATCAAGGGGTAAAAAATGGAAAGAATTTTTTCACCAAATTTCACAAAAGTGGTGTCAAACGTCTTAGAACTTTATCCTGATCACAATGTCTTATCGTGTTAAGAGTTGGATCGCTTCTTCAAAAGTTAGTCCAGACAGACACACACGTTTTATATAAGAAGAACAATGGTCTCGATTTTTTAAACGACTATTGACAGTACAGATCCGTACTTATCAGTACGGATCTGTACTGATCAGTACGGTTCAACTTAGGAACGCACCCTGAGGCTCATTTTTAGAAAGTGAAGTTTGAATCTTTTCAATTAGTGCTCAAAATCCTACCTATCGCAACCAATGGAGCTTGCATTTGTGTCCCTCTTGGATAGGATGTTTTAAATTCGGTGAGTAACGCCCTATCATCCGTCTTTAAACGAGCAGGTTGCTCAGCGTGTGAGACAAAAACGGCAGCACCGGAAAAAAGAGCTGCATCAACAATAGCTAATTGTCCAATAAGCATGGTTATCTAAATAAACTGTTTTAAAATCTACAAATTCTTTAGTCTAAAACAAAATTCCAATAATAAATATGGAAATTTCTCAAAAATCGAAAAATTCGTTAAAAATTGAAAAATCCATAAAAAAAATTCCTCAAAAATTGAAAATTCGTAAATTCTTTTATAATAGAAATAAAAACCTGTAGTTAAAAAAGTAAACAAAAAAGTCAGAAACTTTTTTCCCCTTCCAAATCAATATTTCCTCTCTAGAGACTAATGCATCACTTTTTTCTAACAAAGGGAAAATCAATATGACTATTTAAACAAATCACAATCCAATAGAGTGGAATGATGACAAAAAATTTGTGGAATCTGGGAAAAAAATTCCACTCAGCCTCCTCCAAAAAATTGAGGAACCTTTTTTGTCAATAAAGAGGGACCCTTATTTTTTCGAGGCGAGATTCGAGTACAAATCTCCCATATTTCGATAACTATTCAGCTACCTTGAAATCGTGTCAAATAAAAATTTAGAACTCTAATTGACTTTAAATATATGACCATCAATTTCGAAAACGAGTGAAACACAAAAGAAAAATAAACTAACACATTTCAAAAGAAAAAAATTTATTGGGTAAGAACACATTTTTTCACTGATCAACTTCACATTGTATATATAGTTTATGCTCAAATGTGCTTTTTTCTGCACTATAAAAATTCTATAAGCGCCAAAAATTTATCTAATACTCCAAAAAGTGTATCTTGTTTGTGATATATAAACGACTTCTATAATTAAACCAAACAATTTTTGTCATTTTTATATTTCAACTTTTATGTGTCATTTTTATGTTTTCTATGTTTCAACGATTTAAAACTTTGTGTTCATTTTATGAATAGGCTTTATAACATAAAATATACACAAAAATTTATGCACTTCGTTGATCATTGCACACATTTTCTAGTCCCCATTGATTTCTTCATTTTGGCAAAACGATAAAAACTAATATTAAATAATTATAGGCATAACAAAATTGGCTTTAATTAAAACATTATGAAGTATACATTTCCTAAAAATTTTATATTTTCTTGTGCCACTTCTGCCTATCAAATTGAAGGTGGCGCTTATGAAGATGGTATGTATGGGAGGGGTTTGGGGGGAGTCAACAGTTCTGACCATACATGACCAAAGGTGGTAATAGGTGGTAATAAATTACCACAGGGTTGTACGGTTGTGCCGCCCGAAAAAGGAGGGTTGTGCCTCGGCACGAAGCGCCGAGGTTGTGCGGAGATAATAATGAGTTGTGTTTGGCGCTATGCCCCGGGCACAACCCTTGTATTGTTTGTATGGGTTGTGCTTTTTTAGTGAAAAATAGGGTTGTGCCCTTTTTCGAAAAAAAATTACCACCACTTGGTCATGTATGGTTCTGACCACTGGGTCAGATATTCTAACATACCGTATTTCCTCTAAAATAACCCCTTCCTCCAAAATACCCACCCCGGGAATTCCCAAGGGCTCGGGCTAGTGATGCTACGAAATCGAATCGAACGAAATCACGAAATCAAATGAAATCGGTTCTCAAAATTTTTCTTTAGCTTTTTATGAAAAATGTCAAAAACAAAAATAACACAGAAATTGCATTCTACAACTTTTATTTTGACCACTTTTTATGAAAATATATAGAAAAAAGTTACGAACAAATTTTGCCGCGATTTCGTAACGAAATTTGGCACGAAATCGCGATGAAATTTGTCTCGTAACTTTTTCTATGTATTTTCATAAAAAGTGATCAAAATAGAAGTTGTAGAACAATATTTCTGTGTTATTTTTGTTTTTGATATTTTTCATAAAAAGCTAAAGAAGAAATTTTGAGAGCCGATTTCGTTCAATTTCGAGTCAGATTTCGTGGCATTACTAGCCCGGGCACAAACTATATCGAAAGTGACGTCATTCGATAGCATTTTTGATGGAGGAAACATATTTAAGCAAATTAGAATTCACATATCTAAAATTTTTGAGAAAAATCGATTTTTTGTTTTAAAAAATTGGCAAATTAGGGGGTTGAAAAAATATCCTCCGGGGGTTATTTTAGACGAAATATGGTAAAGCACAAAAAAGATATTTTTCTTCTTTATTGCTTTTTCGTTTGGAACCGTCTAGATTCGACAAGATTGCCAAGGATTTCCACCTTTTTGTTCTGCCAGAACCCCCCCCCCCCCCAGTACTCATTCCCAAGAATAAAAAGTTTAGGCAAAGGCCCAAGCATATGGGACATGTATTCTCGTATTCCTGGCTCTATTCGGGACAAGACAAATGGCGATATAGCTTGTGATAGTTACCATAAATATAAAGAAGATGTTCAACTTTTAAAAAATTTGGGAGTACGAAAGTTTGCCAACAACAAATAAGTTTCAAAATTTAAGGTGCACCAATATCGATTTTCTCTATCTTGGCCTAGAATTTTACCTAATGGAACATTAACAAGTGTCAATCAAGCTGGTGTAGAATATTACAATAATTTAATAAATGAATTATTGGCAAATAATATTGAACCTATGGTAATGTTGGGCCTATCCACTCGTTAATAGAAACCAAAAAAGATACCCTTCCAGAGGGGGTCGGTGTTATTTTTTGAGGAAGATTTCATAAATTTAAACCAACCTCTAAGTGATGGACTGGGAAAGGTTGTATCTACGTTATGGTGCGCCTGCCTAACTCGGGTGGGGGACTTTTGCGCCCTCACATATGCGCACCTGACATGTGCACTTTCACATTCACGCACCAACATATGCACGCTAATAATTGCGGTTGCAAATGTGTAATTTGTGGTGTACAAATGTGTATATCGGGTGAGCAAATGTCGGGGCGCAATTATTAGCGCCCATATGGCGGGCGCAATTATTAGCGCGCATATGTAGGGGCGCAAATTTCGGGGAGCAAATGTCGTTGCGCAATTATAGAGCGCAAATGTCGGGGCGCAAAAATCTGGTGCTCAAAAGTCGGGTGCGCAAGTGTCATTGTACATATGTGAGGGCATAAAAGTCCCCCATCCACCCAACTCCCATGACCCTTTCTCTACATTCGTTTGAAGGCCAAGAAACCCCACATTTAGTTTAACACAGACAAGTATTGAGGGCTAAATCACCTCTTGAAATTTGGATTTGTGAGGGTATCTTTCATTTCAATTAGCTGTAATCATCATATTGAAAATTTTAGGTTACACTATTTCACTGGGACCTACCCCAATCCTTAATGGATCAAGGAGGCTTTCTCAACCCCAAAAGTGTCGATTGGTTTGGAGAATACGCTAGATTCTGTTACTCAACATTTGGAGATAGGGTAAAAATCTTACAAATGCCACAAAACCAATTTTGTATAGGTCAAAAAATGGATAACCTTTAATGAAATGTTCAGTTTTGTTAATAGTGGTTATGGGTCTTCCAGAAGTTTTGTCTTGGCCCCAGGAAATTTTAAAAGTATCCATTCGTGCTGGACGAAATATCTTGCTGGCCATCACACGCTTTTGTCTCACGCTAGAGCTTATCATATTTATAAAAATGAATTTAAAGCAAAACAAAAAGGTATCAATTTTACCTTTCATCCTCTAAAAAGTTAAAACAACACATTCATGATTCACCAGAATTATGGGTTTGCTGTTTTAGAACATCAGCACCAAATTTAGGTGAGGTTGGCATTGCTTTATGCGGAATCTGGTCAGAACCATTAACAGATTCTTCAGAAGACATTGAAGCTGCTAAACGATGTTATGATTTTACTTGGGGCTGGTTCGCGCACCCCATTTTCCATCCAGAAGGAAATTACCCGAAACGAATGCAAGATACAATAAGGGAAAGATCCAAAGCCGAAGGGAGAATAACTTCAAGGTTACCTGAATTTACTCCAGAAGAAATTAAATTGCTCAAGGGTAGTTTAGGCACTAGCGATGGTGCAAACCGAATAACAAATTTAGGTTCTGCCGATTTTCTCGGCCTCAACTATTACTTCGGCTGTAAAATTAGGAATAGATTACCCGAAGAATGCACGCCGGATAAGCCGATTGATATTTTAGAGGGTGGTTATAAGGCTTCTTATGACCCTAGCTGGAAGCAGTAAGCTTTGTTGGTTTTGACAAAAATAAGTTTTTTAAGAATAAATCCACCAAAAGGCTGGATTTACACTTACCCAGAAGGCTTACGAAGACAACTGCATCAATTCCGAACCGAATATGGAAACCCGAGAGTAATAATCACAGAAAATGGATGCATGGATACTCTAAACGAGGGCTTAAACGATATTAGCAGAATTGAATATCTTCGTGTCCATTTAGCCGCTGTAGCGCAAGGTTTGATTATACTTTAAGCTAATAAGACGATCCATGAGGGTACACGACCAGTGGCGTTGGGAGAAGAGTCAGCTAGGGGCGCTTCTCCAAAAAGGCTGATTTTCCCCAAAAACATAAGAGGGGATCCTTATAATAAGGGATTTTTTTTATTTCGGTCCAATAGGGGAGGGGCACCTGCTCCCTTGCCTACGCCACTATCCATGACGCCCTTGGGGTGACGTCCAATGAGGACCATATGATCAATAAGAGGTTCATGAGGTCCAGGGGGTCCGTAGACCCTCCTTCTCCAAAATAAGATAACCCTCATCTCTTGAAACCTAGCTAAGCCTATACTTTGAGACCCATTTTTCCTTTTATAGCCATACAAGAAGGATGCAACGTCATTGGTTATACAGCATGGAGTCTAATGGACAATTTTGAATGGTCTGAAGGATATGAGATAAAATTCGGGCTTTATCGAGTAGATTTTAATGATCCAGATAGGAAAAGAACTCCTAAAGCATCGGCTTTGTGGTACAAAAAAGTTGTGGCTGAACAAGCAGTTGACTTGAATGAGAAATTGATCAATTCAAAAATTTAAATTAGATATCTCATTGGGCAAAACAGTTTAAGGAAACAAAACGTTTGGTTTGGTTTTGGGTGTTCAATTCATTCATAAATTTATGAAACACTTGAAATAAGAGTTCAACAAATCTAGGAAACACTTGAAATAAATAGATTTTATTTCAATTGTTTCATAGATTTATGAATTGAACGCCCAAAAACAAAACAAACATTGACTACTAGTCGGAATTTGGAGCGGTTACTCCAAGAGTCCCATGATATGGTAGTACTGGGCTTGTCTCAGGCACCCCTCAAGTCTGATTCAAACCCCGCTTGAGACGAAAAGATTTTCCTAGTAGTAACATCCACTTCAGATAGGCAGAACTGTTGCGGGTTCTTTCAACCCAACTTATATGGGCACAAGGTCCGAAGTAGCCGGTTCTCAAGAAAGCTCGACATTCACAAACATATTGTTTCCTTACACTGTTTTGCCCAATGAGATATTTCATTTGTTTCATAAAACTGCGAAGCAATTTTCTCTTTTAACTGTGTTATGCAACTATAACAGCGTTATGAAACAATCTATGAAGCTGTTTCACATAAAATTTCGCTTTCCCGAGATCTATCCTAATAATTTTTGAAAAGATCACTTGTCACGAAAATTTTATTCTGATGATCAAAAAGGTGTTCAAAGTTTTGAAAAATGAACATTTTCATACTGTTAAGACTTCACGAGTTGGACGAGGCCTAGAAATTCGCCAATGATGATTTTTCAGCAAAATTTGCTTATAAAATAATATCTTTATGTTTACAAAATATTTTTCAAAAATAAATAAATTAGGAAAATTTCATGTATTCGTTGTGAAGGGCTTTGAAGTAGTGGATCATATATGACCCAGTAGATTAGAAGCGGTAAAATTGCTCAAGGTTGCATTTTTTATGTGATTAATTCATTCTCTTAGTTGTCGACTTTATTTAATAAATCGAACCATTGACCCATCAAAGCGTCTCGCATTGAATGAATCATCTCATATGGTGCTTTCGGTCGAATTTTCAGCTTGAAAGATACTTCATTGATTTTTCGAAACGGCCGTTTATTTTCTTAATTTTTCCGATATTGTAACCATACATGGGCAGACCCCAGGTGACCTCAGGCTTTTCACTTGGGGGTTGTGGGTAGGGTTGAGGAGGGGGGGGACGTAGAATGTGGGTCAGAAGGTCGATAAATTGAGGATTAAGAATCGAAAAGTAAGTTGCTTGAAGCAGCATTTATTTTTGGAAAAAAAGGATATTTTTTGAATTTGTCAATCTTTTTTTGGTCGCCAACTGTTCGACCCCATCAGAAGGAGGAACAAATGAGAGTTGTGGGTTTTTTTGAAAATTCCACCTGGGGTGCTGCCCATGTATGATTGTAATTATCCATAAAAGCTATCGAATCTATCCAACAAGCTAGCCGATGGGATAAAAATGCTCAAAAGAAGAAAGCTATTCCACAACCGATTGTTGTTGCTCATATAAGTAATTCGATTCAAGTTGAAAATCGTGCATATTTCGAGGTATATGGGTGGCATAAATTGCATGGACCAAAATACGGTTATTATCGCATGAATATTCGCGGAAAAAAGTGGTGTTGGGCGCCATTCGCTCATATTCCGAATATGACTGTCCATAACGCATGGCAATGTTATATGTAACAAGAAGCGGTAGACTGAATGAATTTTTGACCTTTCAGCATTATATTGTTCATTCTTATCTAAAAGGTTATGCTACTCCTCAATCGTCTCCTGGACAAGCGTTCATCAGAAAGCCGACAAAAGAATAACTGATACGGTTCGATACGATGAGATAAATCATTGGATCGAGGTGTGTTAATAAACTTATTTATCTTTGTTATATGTTCTAGAAATTCTCCAATAGAATTAGATGCGCCATGTGTCCTCAAAAAATTTATACTGAGTAAGTTTTTAATAGACTCATCGATGTGTTGAATATTTGCCTTTTTTATACAACAACAACGATGTCAACGTCATATTATTTATTTATCTTGATCGTTTAATGGTGGCGTAATTAAAGTACCCATTCACCTTAGGGAAATGATGTCATGTGTTAGAGCAAAATTTGGAGCATTTTTTACTTTTACGCCAATACTTGAAAATCTAAAGGTAAAAGTTAATTCGAATCCAAATTGTGGACTTTTAATTAAAACGGGTTTGAATATTGAAACGAAGCTCTTGTACAGGGTGTTCAGAAATCTCTACCCGATTTCAAAATTCAATATCTCAGCGAAGAATTTGAATTTTTTTAATTCGATTTGTTTTATAAATTGGCTAATATGATGTAATTTTTTAGAAAAAATTTTTTATTGAAAAAGCCTTAAATTTCGATTTTTTAGCACAAAAACATTAAAAATGAACTTTTTCAAATATATGGTTATTAATTTATGTGATAATAGCCGGAATGATTCTTTCTCTAGCAACAATTTTCATATTTTACTTCAATTTCAAGATTCTACATACGATCACTACCAGCAATATTCTAAGCGACAAGACTTTTCGAATGCAATTGATTTTCTTCAGAGCAGTCTTCGTGAAGAGTATTTTCACAATTACATGCGTACTATTGCCAATTATTATATTGCTGTTGCAATCATTCCACATCATATATAACGTATATATCAGCATTATTGTTACTGCTTTACTGTCTTTACATGTACCTATAGGCTATGTTTTACTCATGGTGCTTATTAAACCATATAGGAAATTTATATTGAATGGGCTATGTTTACAAAAGGAAACTTATTTGTAAGTCATAGAAAGTAAAAATGAAAAATAAAAGCAAATCCTTTTAATTATAAAAATAAAGCTGTT